>WNWK01007420.1:0-36203 GCA_009830355.1 Cherax destructor | reverse complement strand
GAAAGAAAAAGGAACACTGCAGCAGGCCTACTGGCCCATGCGAGGCAGGTCCAAGTCTCCCACCGGCTTAAGCCAATGCCCGACCCACCCAGGTCAGGTTACATTCACTTAAGGAAGGAGCACGGCATCTGACCTAGTAGCACAAGCTAGTCAGAACCAACTCACACCCACCCGCACCCACTCGTATATTTATCTAGCCTATTTTTAAAACTACACAACGTTTTAGCCTCTATAACTGTACTCGGGAGTTTGTTCCACTCATCGACAACTCTATTACCAAACCAATGCTTTCCTATATCCTTCCTGAATCTGAATTTATCCAACTTAAAGCCATTGCTGCGAGTCCTGTCAATACTAGATGTTTTTAGCAAGCTATTAACATCCCCATTATTTATTCCTGTTTTCCACTTATACACCTCAATCATATCCCCCTAATTCTACGCCTTTCTAGAGTGCAGATTCAGGGCCCTCAGTCTATCTTCATAGGGAAGACTTCTGATACATGGAATCAACTTAGTCATCCTCCTTTGTACGTTTTCCAGAGCATTTATATCTATTCTGTAATACGGTGACCAAAACTGTGCAGCATAATCTAGATGAGGCCTAACCAAGGATATATAGAGTTGAACAACCTGAGGACTCCTATTATTTATGCTTCTTGATATGAAGCCAAGGATTCTGTTCGCTTTATTGCGAACACTTATGCACTGCTGTCTTGGTTTTAGATTACTGCTAACCAGAACTCCTAAATCCTTTTCGCAATCAGTAGTATTAAGATCTACATTATTTAGTTTATATGTGGCATGGTTATTGTCCTGTCCAATATTTAGAACTTTGCATTTACAGTGGACCCTCGGTTAACGAAAAAACTTCATCCCAGAAGCCTGCTCAAGTGCCATTACCGAACGAATTTACTTCCTTAAGAAAAAATGTCATTTAGGTTAGTCTATTTCAGACCCCCAAAAAATACACTTCCACAAGCACTTACAATATTATACTTACATAATTGCACGATTTCCGGGGTATTCGTTAACCGAGGGTCCACTGTATCTATATTAAACTGCATCTGCCACTTCTCCGACCACTGCATCAGTCTATTCAAATCTTCTTGGAGTGCTCTAATGTCCTCATTTGAATGAATTGGACGGCCTATTTTGGTGTCATCGGCAAACTTGCTTATGTCGCTATTTATTCCCTCATCTATGTCGTTTATGTAGATTGTGAACAACAAGGGGCCCAATACCGACCCCTGTGGAACACCGCTTGTGACGCTTCCCCCCACTGATTTCTCTCCATTTATGCAAACTCTCTGCTGCCTATTTGTCAACCATGCCTCTATCCAGGAAAAAATTTCTCCTCCTATTCCGTGTGCCTTAATTTTCCTCAATAGTCTCTGATGTGGGACTCTATCAAAAGCCTTACTGAAGTCCATATACACAATCATATTCATTACCATGATCTACCTCCTCAAACACCTTAGTGAAAAAAGTTATTAAATTTGTAAGGCAGGAACGCCCTTTTGTAAAACCGTGCTGCTGAGATTCGTTGATTAATTTATGCTTTTCAAGATGGCTGCGAATTGCCTCGGCAATTATTGATTCCATAAATTTTCCCACTATGGAGGTTAGGCTTATTGGTCTATAGTTCGAAGCTAAGGACCTGTCACCTGCTTTGAAAATAGGTATTACATTTGCCATTTTCCACTTATCTGGCACCATGCCAGTTTGCAGTGATATGTTGAAAAGATTAGCCAACGGTTTGATAAGCTCCTCTTTACATTCCTTTAGAACCCTTGCATACAGTTCATCTGGGCCTGGGGATTTGTTAGGTTTTAATTTATCTATTTGTCTAAGGACCATGTCACTTGTGACCCTAATCGTGCATAGTTTACTATCGTCCTGTTCTACATAATTTATTATTTCTGGAATATCGCTAGTATCTTCCTGTGTAAAAACTGAGAGGAAGTAAGTGTTAAACACACTACACATTTCCTTATCACTGACGGTGAGCTGACCTGAGTAACTTTTGAGTGGGCCTATCTTGTCCCTAATCTTACTTCTGTATACCTGAAAAAATCCTTTTGGGTTAGTCTTCGATTCTCTTGCAACTTTAACCTCATAGTCTCTTTTTGCCTTTCTTATTCCCTTCTTTACTTCTCTCTTTAACTGAATATATTTATTACTTAATTGCCCCTCTCCTCTTTTGATTTGCCTATATATGCCTCTCTTTTGACCAATGAGATGTTTTAATCTATTGTTCATCCATTTAGGATCATTTTTGTTTGATCTGATTTCCCTATTAGGAACATAAGTTGTCTGAGCAGCTAGAACTATTCTCTGGAAAACGTCATATTGGCAATCACCACCTACCTGACCCACTGTCAGGTCATTCCAGTTTAACCTACCCAGGTAATTTTTCAGTCCTATGAAATCAGCCAGGCGGAAGTCAGGGACAGAGACTTGATTGCCATTATTAGGGTAATTCCATGATATATTAAAACTGAGTTTTTTGTGATCACTTTCCCCAAGCTCATCATTAACCTCAAGATTATTAATTAGCGATTCCCTGCTGGCAAGAACCAAGTCCAGCAGGTTACTTCCTCTAGTTGGCTCCGTCACCAACTGTTTCAAAAAACAATCCTGAATCGTATCAAGAAAGTCATTTGACTCAATTTCCTGTCAAATTGCTCCAGTCAATTTGTCTAAAGTTGAAATCACCCATTAGCACAACATTTTCATGTGTAGATGCCTTACGAATTTCATCCCATAGAAGTTTACTGCACTCCCTATCAAGATTTGGGGGCCTGTAAATCACACCCAAGATAAGTTTCACACGGCTCTCAAGAAGCTGTACCCAAACAGATTCAGTGGCTGACGCTTCTAATTTTATATCTTGTCTAACACAACAATTTAAATTGTCTCTGACATACATCGCTACTCCACTACCCTTCCTGTTGACCCTATCAGTGTGGAACAATTTATAGCCTTGTATGTGACATTTAGAAGACAACTCTCTATCTTTCAGATTGAGCCAGGTCTCTGTTATAGCAATAATATCTATGTTTCCTGCACTTGCAATTAATCTTAGCTCATCTATCTTATTTCTTACACTCCTGCTATTAGTATAGTAAACCTTAAGGGAGCTAGTCTCCACACACCACCTTCAGAAAGCAGGCACTGTGCTTCCTACTTCCACAACTTTTTGCTAATCCTTAAAACTCCTCATCTCCACTCACCTTGATTTAGTACACTCAGACATACCTGCTCAATATTCAAGATTTTACCACTAAAAACCTTCACACCCTCCTAACCTTTACCAAGACAACTGAAACCTCTTCTGCCTCCTAAGATTTATACACTGTCATCCTATTTCACTCCATCTCCTCTAAATGCCCAAACCACCTCAGCAACTCATCTGCCCTCTGAATTAATACGTTTAGTAACCCCACATTATTTTCCAATTTCCACCTTCCAAATTCTCTGCATAATATTTGCCTCACACATCACCCTCAAACATGGTTTCTCCCCTGCCTAAAACTTCTTTTGCTGCAACATTTAAAGCACATGCCTCAAGTCCATATACTCTGATATACAGTGGACCCCCGGTTAACGAACACCCAGGAAATCGTACAATTAGGTAAGTATAATATTGTAAGAGCTTGTGGAAGTGTATTTTTGGGGGTCTGAAATAGACTAACCTACGTGACATTATTTCTTAAGGAAGTAAATTCGTTCGGTAATGGCACTTGAGCAGGCTTCTGGAATGAATTTTGCTCGTTAAGCGGGGGTCCACTGTACTATTCCTCTTTTCCGCATCCATAAGTTAGTTTACCCTCAACAATCCACCTATCTTTTTTCCTTATCTATTTTATGGTTCACCTTGTCTTTCACAGATCCACTGGACTACACACTTAGGTACTCTTATTTACACTGGTGTGGAACCCACAAATCACCCTGCTTCACTGCACGAGAACTGGAGTACAACCTTCAACGTTATATATCCAGTTTCCTTGAGAAAAACCCTCCTTCAGAATGCAAGCACTGTACTTACCACCTTCAAAACTCTAATCTAGCTAACTGGTTTCCCTGAATCCCTTCATAAATGTTACCTTGCTCAATTCCAACAGAATGTCAAATCATAGAAACTACTTGCCTCCACTCACTCCTATTTAACATGCTCACATACCTGTTGGATGACCAAGCCCCTCTCACACAAAATCTTTAACAACTCTTAACTGCTTTAGGTAACCTACCACCTATTCCATACATTTACATCTTCCACATTGCTCCTCTTATCATGTCTTTTTTAAATCCATAAAAATATCTAACTTCTTTACCTTTATCTAGGTAACAGTCATTTATATGCCTCACGCTCACACATGCTTGCTGGAAGTCCAAGCCCCTCCCCCACAAAACCTCCTTTACCCCTTCCCTCCAACCTTTTCTAGGACGACCCCTACCCCGCCTTCCTTCCCCTACAGATTTATACGCTCTCCAAGTCATTCTACTTTGATCCATTCTCTCTAAATGACCAAACCACCTCAACAACCCCTCTTCAGCCCTCTGACAAATACTTTTAATAACTCCACACCTTCTCCTAATTTCCACATTCCGAATTTTCTGCATAATATTTACACCACACATTGCCCTTAGACATGACATCTCCACTGCCTCCAGCCTCTTCCTCGCTGCAGCATTTGCAACCCATGCTTCACACCCATATAAGAGTGTTGGTACCACTATACTTTCGTACATTCCCTTCTTTGCCTCCATGGATAACGTTTTTTGTCTCCACAGATACCTCAATGCACCACTCACCTTTTTTCCTTCATCAATTCTATGGTTAACCTCATCCTTCATAAACCCATCCGCTGACAAGTCAACTCCCAAATATCTGAAAACATTTACTTCTTCCATAATCCCTCTCTCCAATGTGATATCCAATTTTTCTTTATTTAAATCGTTTGATACCCTCATCACCTTACTCTTATCTATGTTCACTTTTAACTTTCTACCTTTACACTCTCTCCCAAACTCGTCCACTAACCTTTGCAACTTTTCTTTAGAATCTCCCATAAGCACAGTATCATCAGCAAAAAGTAACTGTGTCAACTCCCATTTGCATTTAATTCTCCATAATTTAATCCCACCCCCCTCCCCAACACCCTAGCATTTACTTCTTTTACAACCCCATCTATAAATATATTAAACAACCATGGTGACATTACACATCCCTGTCTAAGACCTACTTTTACCGGAAGTAATCTCCCTCTCTCCTACACACCCTAACCTGAGCCTCACTATCCTCATAAAAACTCTTTACAGCCTTCAGTAACTTACTACCTATTCCATACACTTGCAACATTTGCCACATTGCTCCCCTATCCACTCTATCATATGCCTTTTCCAAATCCATAAATGCAATAAAAACTTCTCTACCTTTATCTAAATACTGTTCACATATATGCTTCACTGTAAACACTTCATCTACACATCCCCTACCCACTCTAAAGCCTCCTTGCTCATCTGCAATCCTACTCTCTGTCTTACCTCTAATTCTTTCAATAATAACCCTGCCATACACTTTACCTGGTATACTCAGTAAACTTATTCCCCTATAATTTTTACACTCTTTTATCCCCCTTCCCTTTATATAAAGGAACTATACATGCTCTCTGCCAATCCCTAGGTACCTTCCCCTCTTTCATACATTTATTAAACAAAAATACCAACCACTCCAACACTATCCCCCCCTGCTTTTAACATTTCTGTCATGATCCCGTCAGTTCCAGCTGCTTTACCCCCTTTCATTGTACGTAATGCCTCACGCACCTCCCCCACACTCACATCCTGCTCTTCTTCACTCCTAAACGATGTTGTACCTCCCTGGCCAGTACATGAAATTACCGCCTCCCTTTTTTCATTGACATTTAAAAGTTCCTCAAAATATTCCCGCCATCTACCCAATACCTCCAGCTCCCCATCTACTAACTCCCCTACTCTGTTTTTAACTGACAAATCCATTTGTTCCCTAGGTTTTCTTACCTTGTTTATCTCACTCCAAAAATTTTTCTTGTTTTCAGCAAAATTTCTTGACAGAGCCTCTCCCATTCTTTCATCCGCTTTTCTTTTGCACTCTCTCACCACTCTCTTCACCTTTCTTTTACTCTCCATATACTCTGCTCTTCTATTAACACTTCTGTTTTGTAAAAACCTCTCATAAGCTACCTTTTTCTCTTTTATCACACCCTTTACTTCTTCATTCCACCACTCACTCCTCTTTCCTCCTGCACCCCACCCTCCTATAGCCACAAACTTCTGCCCCACATTCTAATACTGCATTTTTAAAACTATCCCAACTCTCTTCAACTCCCCCACTACTCAAACTTACACTATCACACCTTTCTGCCAATAGTTGCTTATATCTCACCCTAACTTCCTCCTCCCTTAGTTTATACACTTTTACCTCTCTCTTACTTGCTGTTGCCATTTTCTTTTTGTCCCATCTACCTTTTACTCTAACTGTAGCTACAACCAAATAATGATCTGATATATCTGTTGCCCCTCTATAAACATGTACATCCTGAAGCCTACCCATCAACCTTTTATCCACCAATACATAATCCAACAAACTACTTTCCTTACGTGCTATATCATACCTTGTATATTTATTTATCCTCTTTTTCATAAAATATGTATTACTTATTACCAAACCTCTTTCTACACATAGCTCAATTAATGGTTCCCCATTTACATTTACCCCTGGCACCCCAAATTTACCTACTACTCCCTCCACAACATTTTTACCCACTTTAGCATTAAGATCCCCAACCACAATTACTCTCTCACTTGGTTCAAAACTCCTCACACACTCACTCAACATTTCCCAAAATCTCTCTCTCTCCTCTACACTTCTCTCTTCTCCAGGTGCATAAACACTTACTATAACCCACTTTTCACATCCAACCTTTATTTTACTCCACATAATCCTTGAATTTATACATTTATATTCCTTCTTTACCTGCCATAACTGATTATTCAACATTATTGCCACTCCTTCTTTAGCTCTAACTATTTGAAACCCCTGACCTAATCCCATTTATTTCTCCCCACTGAAACTCTCCTACCCCCTTCAGCTTTGTCTCACTTAAAGCCAGGACATCCAGCTTCTTTTCATTCATAACATCTACAATCATCTCTTTCTTATCATTCGCACAACATCCACGCACATTCAAACATCCCACTTTGACGGTTTTCTTCTTTTTCTTTTTAGTAAGCTATACAGGAAAAGGGGTTACTAGCCCATTGTTCCTGGCATTTTAGTTGACTTTTACAACACGCATGGCTTACGGAGGAAAGATTCTTATTCCACTTCCCCATGGATATGAAAGGAAAAGCAATAAGAACAAGAACTATTAAGATAAAATCAAAGAAAACTCAGATGAGTGTGTATACATAAACGTGTACATGTTTGCGTAGTGTGACCTAAGTGTAAGTAGAAGTAGCAAGACTTACCTGAAATCTTGCATGTTTATGAGACAGAAAAAAGACACCAGCAATCCTACCATCATGTAAAACAGTTTCAGGTTTCTGTTTCACAGTCACCTGGCAGGATGGTAGTACCTCCCTGGGTGGTTGCTGTCTACCAACCTACTATAAATTCCCTACCCTTCCTCAAACCTTGATCATTTGCAATCCCACTCTGTCTTAATTTTAATACTTTCAATAATAGCTACCATACACTTCACCTGGTATACTCACCCCTATAATTCTTATAATCTCTCTTATCTATTTTTCTCTCTACATATTGTCTTATTCTTTCTATTCCCCAGCTTGTTGCCTATACAAATTTTTTCAACAACAATGAAATAGAGTAGTACATTGCAGCCCATGAAGATGCCAAGTTTAAAATGACTATGTGGTGTAAATATTCCACAGATAATAAGGAGTTAAGAAATTAGAAGACTGTGGTTGTTTGAAAGGCATAACCAAGAGCAAAGTAGAGGATGATGAGATGGTTTGGTTATTTAGAAAGAGTCAGGTAAAATAGACTGCTCAAAATTAATCCAAAAGTAAATATTCACCATCACTTGCTCCCTAACTGCATTTCTAGACATGCAAGGCTATCATGATCCAACATTTAAGTCCAGTAATAAAACAATTACTATACATATTGCATACCTCCCTCTCCTGTGTTTGATTTGGCACCCACACGATTCATGGCAATAGCCAATGTTGAATGGGATTCAATGGAAATGGAACCAAAACTCATGGCACCAGTAGCAAATCTCTTCACAATCTCTGAAGCTGGCTCAACCTAAGAAAACAAAAAATACAATTAACACACACATACAGTAGTATCTGAGAGCCTCTGCAAAGACAGTGATTATGTATGAGTGAGGTGAAAGTGTTGAATGATGATGAAAGTATTTTCTTTTTTGGGATTTTCTTTCTTTTTGGGTCACCCTGCCTTGGTGGGAGATGGCTGACTTGTTGAAAAAAAAAATACAGTAAGACTTGGTAATGTAAGTACATTTTGAGATCTTACTAGGAACCATATTTCCACTATCTATACATTCTTGATGTGTAACTTCTTTTGTGGTACAGTCGAAGATGCTGAGCAGTTTTCTTCAATAGTTCAATAGTTTAGGTCAGAGAAGAGCGAAGGTCATATGTCAAAAGGGCCGGTCGGAATCCCAGGGTGGCCCAAAAAGAAAAACAAAGGTTTCTCTTTTTAACTTTAGTAATGTATACAGAAGAAGGGGTTAGTAGCCCCTTGCTCCCAGCATTTTAATCGACTTTTATGACACACATGGCTTGAGGAAGAATTCTGTTCCACTTTCCCAAGGAGATGAGAGGAAATAAGAACAAGAACTAGTAAGAAAAT
The DNA here is from genome assembly GCA_009830355.1 of Cherax destructor. Classification (NCBI taxonomy): domain Eukaryota; kingdom Metazoa; phylum Arthropoda; class Malacostraca; order Decapoda; family Parastacidae; genus Cherax; species Cherax destructor. The sequence continues at coordinate 27,317 of WNWK01007420.1, read as the reverse complement.
AGAAGAAAACCCAGAGGGGTGTGTATACATATTTATGCTTGTACATGCATGTGTAGTGACCTAAGTGTAAGTATAAGTTAACAAGACATACCTGAAATCTTGCATGTTTATGAGACAGAAAAAAGACACCAGCAATCCTACCATCATGTAAAATAATTACAGGCTTTCATTTGACACTCACTTGGCAGGACGGAAGTACCTTCCTGGGCGGTTACTGTCTACCAACCTACTACCTAGGATATTTGCAATTGTTTTTTAACCCTTTCAGGGTCCAAGGCCATTTTTGGAAGGGGTGCGCTAGTGTCCAAGAATTTAAAAAAAAAAAAAAAATTCCTATTTTTTCTTATGAAATGGTAGAGAATCTTTTTCTGAAGGTAATAAAACAAAAAGTACGAAATTTGATTGAAAATTGACGAAATTATGCTCTCGCGAATTTTGACGTGTCAGCGATATTTACACATCCGCGATTTTGCCGACTTTGACTCCAATTTTAGGCCAATTACATTATTCCAGTCAACCAAATTCTTAGCTAGTATTTCACTAGTATTATTTCTATTCTATCGATTGAGCACAAGAAATCGCCCAGTCAACTGTTTCAACTACAAAATAAAGTGATTGGAAATTGGTAATTTAGCCAATTTAACTCAAAGTTCAAAATATTCCAATTTCAAAATAGGGTGCAGAATAAACAATGCAGGCATTCCTGGCACTAAACTAACATTTCCTCTGTTCATTAGTTACGTTTTCAGTCTTTACAAATGAATTCCATTTTGATTTTTTATTCACAAATAATATCACCACATTTGTGAACATATATTAGACCCACCAACTGGCGCGTATTAGACGTGCGAGGTCATTTGTTTACTCTTGAACATCGACAAAAATTGAACATTTCCGCTACTTTGAGCTCAGTTTCAAGCCATTTCCAGTACTAAAACCAACCAAAATCATCTCTATATCTGTAATATGTCTTCCATTCTATCAAATGAGACCAAGAAATCGCAAATACAACTATAAAAAGTATACGAAAAAACACTGCAAAATCGCCGTTTTAATCTAAAATTACGGTTTCAGTTTTTTTCTCTCATTATGCACTGTGTGCTGCAGGATTTGTTTTATGTGGTGCACACTTACCACATAGATGTATTCTCTCATATCTAGGCCCAAATTTAACACTCACAGCTTATCTGAGTGAGCTGAGCTCATGACATAGAACTACGGTTTGGACCCTGAACTCAAAGCCGTAGAACTACGGCACGGACCCTGAAAGGGTTAAATACTAAGTCTATACTAAAAGTATTTAATAAAGCTATTCCCTGAATTTTAAATTTTTCCTCAGTTTTTCAATAAATATACACCTGTGGTGTTTACTATCCACATGGTCTTCAATAAATCTATCATAATGAGTTTCTTAAAAGCCTCAATCTCCATGAATTTTTCCCTACATTAATCAGGAAACAAGCTGCAAGGACTTACTGCTGTCAGCCTTTATGTAAATAACCTCCAAGACTGAGCTATTAACGTCTAATTCAAGTTTCCTTTATCCCTGTTCATTACTATTTTTATTTCCTCACTCTTCTGGATGACAGAGGACTTGCATACATTCTAGATACAAATCATCCTGAAGCACTTGCATTTGCCCACCAATACTTCCTCAAATAGAAATACTTAGTGCACATGTACATGTGTGCACACACCCAAGATCTCATAACCGAACCCTGTAACCACAAACAGCCGAGTACATGCAAACTATGTAGCTCCCCAGGTACCAATATACCCTTTAACCAGTTTAACAGTTAAAATTTTTAAATTAATTACAATAGTCCACAAACAGTTCGCTCAATTAAGAATGATATCATAAGACTAAAGCATAATAGTTGCTGTTAGTTCATACCAAATAGCCTACCTGAGTAGTACTTTTTATATGATAGGTAATTATTAATTGTTGAAACTCTAGAAACAGTATCTGGCCTCTACAGCTCTTCATATCAATGTGTTAAGGACAAAAAACTAAGTTTTTTTAATGAAAAATCCAAAAGTTTAATAGTCAAGCATTGTGATAATACTGTATACTGAAGTTATGATTCATAAATAACATACAACATTTCAACAACAAAGGAATTACCTCTGTTATGTCAATTGGATTCTCCAATTTTACAAGTTCCAGCTGTCCACGTAAGGTACATGCTTTGACACTTTGCATAGTTGATTCTTTGAACTTGTCATACTGAGACTTGTTATTGGTTCTTGAAGCATCCTGGAAAACAAAACTGATTTATACTTCATTAATGAAATGATTTTGTAGTCAAAAGTATTGAAAGCTTTTCCTCAAGTTGACAAACAGGCAAATTTGACTCACAAAATTGTATTAACACGAATGCAAACAAATCACAGAATGAACCATGGTACGGGTGGGGTTAGTACCCATGGAAAGTAGTCTTAAACCTCCAGGCCAATGCATAAGCCACTGGACCAGCTGGCTACAATAATATTCATCCAACTAGGAGTATTTTTACACCATAAAGAGGTTAACACATGCCCCATTGTGACCACAAATCCAAGTTTTTGCTAAGGGGTCTAACCCCACTCGTACTGTAGTCTCTTTGCAATCATGTTATGATTTCTTTAGTCAAAATCAGGAAATGGGTGGGTCTTTAACTCGTGGCAAGAGAGTTCTAGGATTCATTTGCCATAGGTTCAAGCCCCACCTGTTCCATGATTTATTAGGCAAATTTTTTATTCTTCCTTATGAAGAGTTGTGTAGAATACATTTTTCCAAGAATTTTAATTGCTGCACTTAATGACTGGAGACAGCCAGTGTGTGAAAAAAAATTAAATACTGTACCGACTAAAATTACAAACCTGCAGATTAGCAATAGACACAGGGTCATTTATGTGTTTCTCTCCACCACTTCTCCAGTGATAGTAGCCAGGGTTTCTTAGCACCAGTGTATCACATTCATTATCTCCATAGCTGAGAGTGTGACGTTCGAGTGATTCACTTGCCAGGGTTTCAAAGGTAACTCCTCCAATACGAGAAGCAGTACCCTGGCAAAGAAAGAAGACATCTCTATGCACTCAAAACATTCACATGAAATAAAGCAACTGAAAAATAACCAGTTACAGTACAAGACATTTTATAAATACTTTATGCAAACTTGTTTGAATCCTTTTGAAGTTTCACCAAATCTCTGTATCATCCCATCTTCCCCCAATTTTGAGCAGTTTTGATTTAAAACCTATCTTCCCCTCTTCATTGCTTTTAATCTTGCTCTATCTAGTACAAAGTGTAAACACCAATCTGAATCTAACTTGCTACTACTTTTCCTTAATATTCATCTCTACAGTTTTGTGACAGACCTTTTTTTCTCGTTGCTACAAACTGCTACCTGTACTACGCCCAAAGTTTAAGAGTTTTTTTTTTTTTTCTTTTTCCTCCATTCTCTCAATAAGTGATACTTTATTTCTCTCCTCTAAAATTTACATTCTTTGCAGTCGTTCTCTCAGCCTAACTTTTTTTTTTTTTTTGCTTTGGTTTTTAACACGTCGGCCATTTCCCACCAAGGAAGGGTGACCCCACTCCCCCCCAAAAAAAAAAAAAAAAAACTTTCATCATCATTCAACACTTTCACCATCATTCACACAATCACTGTCTTTGCAGAGGCACTCAGATACAACAGTTTAGATGTCCCTCCAAACAGCCAATATCCCAAACCCCTCCTTTAATTAAAGTACAGGCATTGTACTTCCCATTTCCAGGACTCAAGTCCGGCTGACTTGTTTCCCTGAATACCTTCACAAAATATTACCCTGCTCACACTCCTACAGCTAGTCAGGTCCCAAAAACCATTCATCTTCATTCAATCTCAACATGCTCACGCATGCTTGCTGGAAGTCTTAAGTCCCTCGCCTACAAAACCTCCTTTATTCCCTACCCCACCTTCCTTCCATTACAGATTTATACACTCTCCAAGTTATTCTACTTTGTTCCATCCTCTCTAAATGACCAAACCACCTCAACAACCCCTCTTCAGCCCTCTTGACTAATACTTTTAGTAACTCTACACCTAATTTCCACACTACGAATTCTCTGCATAATATTTACACCAGACATTGCCCTTTCACATAACATCTCCACTGCCTCCAGCCTCCTCCTTGCTGCAGCCTTTACAACCCATGCTTCACACCCACATGGGAGTGTTGGTACCACTATACTCTCGTACATTCCCTTCTTTGCCTCAATGATTAACGTTTTTTGTCTACACAGATACCTCAAAGCACCACTCGCCTTTTTTCTTTCATCAATTCTAACGTTAACATCGTCCTTCATAAACCCATCTGCTGACAAGTCAACTCCCAAATATCTGACCACATTCATCCTAACCATCCTCACATGCTAAAATATTTTCTTTTTCCTTATCCAACCTTTCTTGACTACTTTATCTTCCACATATTTCTAATTTAAATTATTGTAAAATACATTTCATCCTCTTTATATTAAACTTGCATTTTGTCTAACTAATAAACTTCATAGCAATCCATTTCATACCTCCTCCAACTGATATTTCCTGTGTTTATTCTATTTTCTGTTTCTCTTGCTCTCTCCAATATACGTATTGGCAAAGCTGGCCACTCCCTTTCTAACAGATTTAAGAACACAAGTATTGTTGTCTCCAAGTAGTGCTGAACCTTTAAGGGTCATTCAGTGCTGCATGGCAGAGGCAAAAGATGGTGGGGGTAAAAAGGGGGGCAAGTGAGGGACACTGGCCAATTGTATGGTGGGGGACAATTGATGTACGTAGTAATCATATCATTTAAGAAATCAGTCTTGCCAGCAAAGATGAAACTGTTGGAGAAGGGTGGGCAGAGTAAGTATGGTAAGGTGTTTTAAAGAGTACAAGAGAAGTATTCACCTTCTTTAATCAGCCTTATTCTGAATATTCATAACATACATCTTAGCCCCTGTTTCATTCCAGTATGCATGCTTGCCCTTGTAAGTTTAATGCAAAATACTCTAATCTACAGAATGCACATGCCTTGACCTAACCTTGTCTGTCTCCTACCTCGACAAGGCTTCTGGCTCAATCTCATTTTTTCTCACTTGCGACTGAATAACTGAAATGTCTTAAACAATGAACAATTATCCCACACTGCAGGTTACAAGCTAATTGCTCTTGTCTTGGTAATGATTTCATAGTACATACTGACATCTTGATATATGTAATTTTATGAGCTATCTGAAAATACTTGTTACTACCTATTTCCCCCAGACCCTATAGTTACATACCATTGGCATATGAGCAAGTATCATTAAAAACCAAAATTATTTGTACATGTCCTCAAAATTTGTGATAATCTCAAAATCATTAGTCATTTTTAATACCAATTAGCAATAAGTACGCAGACTGCAAATGAAGAAAACCTACATTAGTAAACACGTGCACAATGTAACTAAAGCATTTAATTTTCTTTATATAAACTGCAGTTGTACATTAGGACAATTTAACAAAAGCACTAACTAAAGATCTTAAATATATTCAGATTGTTACCTTGAAGCATTTGTTTATGATTTCCTCTGAAATGCCAACAGCTTCAAAGATCTGTGCCCCTTTATAAGATTGGAGTGTTGAAATGCCCATCTTGGCCATCACTTTGGAGAGACCACGTTCCATCGCAGCAATGTAGTTCTGAAAGCATTATTATGTGGAAATTAACAAGGCGAGATTTATCTGTTCATGATTGCCCTCAAGCGTGAGATATTCTTTGATTACAGTTTATTCATTAATGAACAGCATCCTGTGAATAAACAGGACCATTTATTTTAATGTAAAACACAAAAATTATATTACATTTTTAATATATTCAAGCAGTTGAGTTAAGACAACTTACCTTGTATATATCCTTATTAGTAAGACTGGAACTAATGACACCCTCAGAGCGAAGAGTGTCCATTGTCTCAAAGACTAAGTATGGGCAGACAACATCACCACCATAGCCCAGGAGTACACACATGTGATGCACTTCTCTGAACCACAAGAATATTATTAGTCAGTTCCAAAAACTGACATCAAGTAGGTCTCGAGTACTTAAAAGCTTTAATATAATACAGGTGATCCTCATTTTACAAACGTGTTGCATTTCTGGGTTACTTGAAAGCAAGTTGAAAAACAAAAAACACAAAAGATGCTTGTTTAATTAATACATGACTATACCCTGGTTCAACAGTCATAAAACTAAGCGCTTCCTAAGGGCCCTATTTTTAAATGTGGTTGTGTGTGACTTAAGTTGTTTGTAAGTCAGAGACTACCTCTAATGTACAGCATCCTACAAAGATGACTAATCTTCTTATACCAAGATCCTGAAAATATAACTTTAAAATTCAAAACTAATTTGAAAAACATAATATAGTACATACAAATAATACTCTGAAGAGCCCATAGTAAACACAGTATTTCAGGCAACTTGGACTAGGAGTAAGACTACTTAATACTACTAAGAGAACATTGGTAATGAGTTCACCAAGCTTAACAGACACCAACATGTCTCCAAGTGCATAGCCTTGTTTACACGACCTACTGACATTGGGGGTGCCCCAAGGCAGTGTTCTCAGTCATCGGTGATCTTCCACCAAATGCATTTCAACCACTTTGACCTGTTCTGTTTGTGGATGACAACATTTGTTATCTTGCACCTAAACCATACTCACACAATAACAGTCAATGATGAGCTAAAAGACTCATACCTAGATGACTACCAATAAACTCACTATTAACACAGAAAAGACCTTTTAAATGCTGTTTGGGAAAAGCTGCAAATGTCCAACTAAATGTTATGATTAATGGTTCTCCCATTGCAAGACAAAACAGGAAAATTCCTAGACTGCAACTTGAACTTCAACACTCACATTCAGCACATAAAGGTATCCAAATCAGTTGGCAACCTCTCTATGATTAGTTACTATGTACCTCAAACAGCCCTACTTACATTATACTACTCTCTAATGTATCCTTAGCTCACCTATGCTGTTTGTGCCAGGGGATCCACTACAGCAAATCACCTAAATTCAATACCTCAAAATGTAGCAAATCTCAAAGTGCACCTACAGTTTGATACTTTGTCTGAAATGAACCAATTACGAGCATTAAAGGTTAATTTATTATCTATGAGCAGATCTAGCAATTTACATTTCTTTTCCTTACCTCAGATTCATTAATGTTTGTCTAATTGTGGACATAACTCATTCCCAAAAATTATATACTGTATTGTATTATGCACATTCTATTTTAAGTGTGAGTGCATTTATCATCTACATCCAGACTTTATTTTTTTTTAGTTCATCATTAACAGTGCTTAAAGTCAGGAAAGAACTAACATATGATATACTGTATATGCCAGGGTATAAGTAGACTGTTTAAGCCAAGTGTAAAAGTTGAGACGAAAATTAAGTCGCAGCACATTACTGAAAGGAAGTGACAACACTAGCCTACCGATAGTATCATGACAGTACTGTTAATTGTACTACAGTTTTATTTGCTACTTCTTACCTGTTTTATTTTTGAGTCCCAGACATGTTTTTAATAATGTCATGTTTCATTATTTTTTTTTTTTTTTCAACAAGTCGGCCATCTCCCACCGAGGCAGGGTGACAAAAAAGAAAGAAAATTCCCAAAAAGAAAATACTTTCATCATGATTTAACACTTTCACCACACTCGTACATAATCACTGTCTTTGCAGAGGAGCTCAGATACGACAGCTGAGAAAAGTCCCTCCCAGCTGTCACTATCTCAGACCCCTCCTTTAAAGTGCAGGCATTGTACTTCCCATTTCCAGGACTCGAGTCCAACTAAATCAATTAACTGGTTTCCCTGAATCCCTTCACAAAATGTTACCCTGCTCACACTCCAACAGATCGTCATGTCCCAAAAACCATTCGTCTCCATTCACTCCTATCTAACACGCTCACACATGCTTGCTGGAAGTCCAAGCGCCTCGCCCACAAAACCTCCTTTACCCCCTCCCTCCAACCTTTTCTAGGACGACCCCTACCCCACCTTCCTTCCCCTACAGATTTATACACTCTCCAAGTCATTTTACTTTGATCCATTCTCTCTAAATGACCAAACCACCTCAACAACCCCTCTTCCACTCTTTGACAAATACTTTTAGTAACTCCACACCACCTAATTTCCACAAGTATTTCCTTAAGTAAATAAATAAAAAAAATTAAGGTGGGAGAAAATAAGATGTACTTTTTTCCTAATGGTCTATGTTAATCCATTCAGACCCTATGAATATGACAATCTAATTATTTTTTTTAAAGGGGGGGAGGGGACATGTCACGCAAATATAGGCCTACTCTTGAATTCCTCAAAAATTTTGGGGTCAACTTAAACCATGGCATATATGGTAAATTGTATTAGCAAAAACCAAAGGCTTAAGATGCTGAGTGGCATGTGTTAACCCTTTGACTGTTTCGGACGTATATATACGTCTTACGAGCCAGTGTTTCGGACGTATATATACTCAAAAATTCTAGCGGCTTCAAATCAAGCGGGAGAAAGCTGGTAGGCCCACATATGAGAGAATGGGTCTGTATGGTCAGTGTGCGCTGTATAAAAAAAAAAATCCTGCAGCAGGCAGTGCATAACGAGAAGTAGTAGTATTATTAGTATAATCAAATAGAAGCGCTAAACCACAGGGGTCATACAGCGCTGCAGGTGTATTTTCGTATAGTATTTATGGTTGTATTCTCTTTTTCGTGGTCACATTTGATAGAATGGAAAACATTACAGAAATAGAGATGATTTTGATTAGTTTCATGATGAAAATGACCTTGAAATTGAGCTCAAAGTAGTGGAAATGTTTGATTTTTGCCAATGTTCAAGAGTACACATATCACGTCATGCGTCCAATACACGTCAACTGGTGAGTCTAATATTCTTACACAAGTGCACTGATATTATTTATACCATTTTTACAATAATGCAGTAGTCTGCATAACAGTAAATCTTCTATTTTTTGTGTGAATAAAAAAGCAAAATAGAAAGCAAGAGTAATATAAGAGGGGCCTAAAGATGTGACTAATGAACAGAGAAAATCTTATTTTAGTGCCAGGAATGTCTGCATTGTTTATTCTGGACCCTATTTTGAAATTGACATCTTTTATTTTGCATGAAATTGGCCAAATTGCCAATTTCTGACCACTTTATTGGGTAGTTGAAATTGGTAAATTGGTGGTTTCTTGTACTCAATCGATAGAACAAATGGAGTTCTAAAGAAATTGCTATGAGTTTGATCGACTGTAACAATGGAATTGGCCAAAAATAGGGCTCAAAGTCAGCAAAATTGCAGATGCGTATATATCGCCGACATCGCTAACTTCGCGAGAGCGTAATTCTGTACGTTTTCCATCAAATTCCGTACTTTTGGTGTCATTACCATCGGGAAAAGATTCTCTATCATTTCACAAGAAAAAGTATTTTTTTTTCCCAAAATTTTGCGACAGAATGACAGTTTCAGAATGGGGCCTCTGACAGTCAAAGGGTTAAGTCACTGATGTAGAGGACAAATAAGAGCCAGGTTGCTTCTTTGAGGGGTCACCTAGTTCAACTAGTTGAGTAGTTTAGGATGTGTTGTTGGATTTGTAGTAGTTATATAAGGGCCCTCCAGGTCCACAGTCCTAATATTGTTCAGGAAGAATACTTTGGTTAACCATATCAAAAGCCATAAACAGATTAATAAAAAATCCAACTGGATACTCATTTCTCTGAGTGCTGCATTAACCATTTTTGTGACTGCATTATTAGTATTTTTTCTGGGTCTAAAACAAACTTGACAAGGAGGAAGGACAATGTATTTCATTAAGTATAGTTCCTTGTGAATCACTTTCTCAAAATTTTATTAGTATTGGTAAACAAATTAGAACAGTATAGGCATTATTATTTCTTACTCAAACTATTGATCTTCCAAAGAAAAATATTTTTTTGAAGTCCTCTATACCAAACATGCTAAAAATTGAAGAAAAATAAATGATGTTACTTGCAAATCAATCTGAAAACCCATTTTTTTTTAAAAACCAGTTGAGTTTTTGTCCACTATAACTAGTGACATTTGTAGCTACTAACACTTACCTTGCTTCTCCAGTCTCAAGGATGATTCCAACCTTCATACGCTGCCTTTCTTCGATCAGCGAGTGATGTGTAGTTCCCAGTGCCAGTAATGTACTAACTGGCAGCCTGAAGGGATACATAAATACAGTAGGGCCCCACTTATATGGCAGGTTAGGTTCCAGGCTATCGCCGGAAAGCAAAACACCATTTTTTTTCCACTTATAAATGCATATAAATGCCAGGCAACAAGTTTACACTAACTTATATTAAGTTAGTAATAGAACTAGGCATTAAAAAAAATAAAAAGTAGAATACATACACAGTACATTCATTACTTACCTTAAAATATTTGTAGTCTTATTAATGTAGGGCGAGAGGTGAGTAGTACTTATTTGTAGAAAGTCAGGTGTAGGTAGCCCTGGATCCCTACAGAGTACTTTGGTACCTCGGTTTACGATGGTCCCCAAAATCTCCCTTTTATGTAAGTTTATTTTTTTAAATGCTTTTGTAAGTGTATTTTTGGGGGTTTAAAAGGACTAGTCGATTTTACATTATTCCTTATGGGGATAAATTCGTTTGGTAATGGCACTTGAACAGCATTCTGGAACGAAAAAATATCGTAAACCAAGGTACCACTGTATTATTTATTTGTAGATAGTCAGTGTAGGTAGCGGGTAGGTGTAGCCCGCCTGGGCTACACCTACCGGCCACCTACACTGCGGCCCAGAGCCATATTACTATCGACATACAGTGGACCACCGAGTTTCGGCTACCCTGAGTATCGGCCGACTTGTGTTTCGGTCGCTTTTTTCGGCCCAATTTTAGCCCAACTATCGGCCGTTCCCCCAAGTTTCGGCAAGAGTACCAGACCTCTCCGCCTGCCCGCGTTTGCGCACCTTCCTGTGAAGGTGTCATGAGCCAGTCTAGCTTTGTTTATCCTTGAGTGAACATTACCCTGCGCACTCATCCAAACATTTCACAATAAATTCATTGTGTTTAGTGCTTGTTTATTGATTGTGACTGAAATAAGCCACCATGGGCCCAAAGAAACTTCATAGTGGCAGCCCTTTGGTAAAGAAAGTGACAAACACGATAGAATTGAAGAAAGAAATTGTAGCAAAGTACCAAAGTGGAGGAGGAAGAGAGGGGAGAATATTTTATATCTTTATTATGCACCCCATACCCATCCTGTGGGGGAGAATGTGCCTTCTCCAGTGACAGTGATTCTACAATATTAAAGCAGCACGAGTCGATAAAGGTTAGAGCACCAGCCAGTGATAAACTGTAGAATTAACAGTTTAGCAAGTAAGTTAAGCAATTATTCGATAGGGAAAGTACAGCACCAAACTGACTCCTCCAATGTTGTTGGAGTTATACAGGGCAACTGACAACACAGCCGTGTGTGGCGGCCATGACCATCACTATGTAAGGCTTATCTTTCAGTGGCCCTTATACACCCAACAACAAACAACACAGCAACACTGTCAGTTAGGGAGAGAGACATATGACAATTTATTCATTCTAGAGTACATGTATATATGTTTCTATGTTAATAATGTTGTTCATTATGTCATATTAGATGAATTGTGATAGATAAATAAGCTGTAGAGTTGATATTAGTGTCAATATTATACAGAAAATTCAGAGTGTGGAAATTAGGAGGAGGTGTGAAGTTACTAAAAGTATTTGTCAGAGGGCTGAAGAGGGGTTGTTGAGGTGGTTTGGTCATTTAGAGAGAATGGATCAAAGTAGAATGACTTGGAGAGCGTATAAATCTGTAGGGGAAGGAAGGCGGGGTAGGGGTCGTCCTAGAAAAGGTTGGAGGGAAGGGGTAAAGGAGGTTTTGTGGGCGAGGGCTTGGACTTCCAGCAAGCATGTGTGAGCGTGTTAGATAGGAGTGAATGGAGACGAATGGTTTTGGGACATGACGATCTGTTGGAGTGTGAGCAGGGTAACATTTTGTGAAGGGATTCAGGAAACCAGTTAATTGATTTAGTTGGACTTGAGTCCTGGAAATGGGAAGTACAATGCCTGCACTTTAAAGGAGGGGTCTGAGATAGTGACAGCTGGGAGGGACTATTCTCAGCTGTCGTATCTGAGCTCCTCTGCAAAGACAGTGATTATGTATGAGTGTGGTGAAAGTGTTGATTGATGATGAAAGTATTTTCTTTTTGGGGATTTTCTTTCTTTTTGGGTCACCCTGCCTCGGTGGGAGACGGCCGACTTGTTGAGAGAAAAAAAAAAAAAATTATTAGAAGCCATCTAGATAACCATAATTTGATTAATGATACTCAGCATGGATTCACGAGGGGCCGTTCCTGCCTATCTAATTTATTAACCTTCTTCAGTAAAGCTTTTGAGGCTGTTGATCACGATAAAGAATTCGATATTGTTTATTTAAACTTTAGTAAGGCTTTTGATAGAGTACAGCACCAGAGACTGTTAAAGAAAGTGGCAGCTCATGGCATTGGGGGAAAAGTGCTGTCATGGATCGAGTCATGGCTCACCAATAGGAAGCAGAGAGTGTGCATAAATGGGGTTAAATCCGAATGGGGACTTGTAACAAGTGGTGTTCCACAGGGATCAGTCTTAGGCCCATTGTTATTTATAATATATATCAATGACCTTGACGAGGGAGTTACTAATGATATGAGCAAATTCGCCGACGACACAAAGACAGGTAGGATAATTGATTCAAACATAGATGTCACAGAACTTCAGGAAGATTTAGACAAACTTAATTCGTGGTCAGAAAAGTGGCAGATGCAGTTCAATGTAGATAAATGCAAGGTTCTGAAGCTCGGGAGTGTCCATAACCCAAGCACTTAAAAGTTAAATACCGTAGAACTTAGCCATACAGATTGCGAGAAGGACTTGGGGGTGATGGTAAGCAGCAACCTTAAACCAAGACAGCAATGCCTAAGCGTACGTAATAAGGCAAATAGATTACTGGGATTTATATCAAGAAGTGTTAGCAACATTAGTCCAGAGGTTATATTACAGCTTTATACATCATTAGTAAGGCCTCACCTAGATTACGCAGCTCAGTTTTGGTCTCCATATTACAGAATGGACATAAATTCGTTAGAAAACATTCAGCGTAGAATGACTAAATTAATACATAGCATTAGAAATCTTCCTTACGAAGAAAGATTGAAGACCCTTAAATTACATTCACTTGTAAGACGTAGAATGAGGGGAGACATGATCGAGGTATACAAGTGGAAAATGGGTATTAACAAAGGGGATATAAATAACATCTTGAGGATATCTCTCCAAGAGAGAACCCGCAATAATGGATTCAAGTTAGATAAGTTTAGATTTAGAAAGGATATAGGAAAGTATTGGTTTGGAAATAGGGTAGTTGATGAGTGGAACAGTCTGCCTAGTAGGGTTATTGAAGCTAGGACCTTGGGTAGTTTCAAATTTAGGTTGGATAAATTCATGAGTGAGAGGGGTTGGATTTGAGTGGGACTCGCACATGAGTGAATGGAATTGTCAAAGCTTATTTCTTGGGTAGCATTGAAAATTGTGTTGAGCAAGTGTTCTGTTAGTAGGACGGATTGTGAAGGACCTGCCTAGTATGGGCCAGCAGGCCTGCTGCAGTGTTCCTCCTTTCTTATGTTCTTATGTAAGAGGTCTAAAAGAATTGAGCTTCTAAAATGTCAAAATATCATTACATGATCAACTATAATAAAATGACCTGAATAGGGATGCACATTTAATGATTATCAAGTTTCTATGGTAACAGGAAACTAGTATTCATTACCTGCCAGGTCCAGCTTTCTTATCAGAAAGCACTATCAACTGGTAGCCATCCTTAGCTGCTTTACACGACTCGGCAGCAATGCGATCTAATGCTGGAACAAGCCCGTGTGTGCCTTCTGATATTGGGTAGGTTATGTCGACAACATACGTGCGCCATCCTCGGTGCTTTGTAGCCTTAATTACCTGAAGAATAAAAAAACGTGAGAAAACAAAGATATCTCTCTTACTTTCTAATGTTTTAACCTAAAGATTTTTTTTTTTTTAACATTATACAAGCATCCCTTACTTTACATGATAGATGCTTTCCTAGTTGATAGCACAAAATGAAATCCCATACTTACTCTCAATATCTGTAATCCTCTCAAACATTAAACAATCCATTGTTTCCTCTTTAGGTTAATTATCAAACCTGTAATTCCTCTCTATTAAACTTATTAAAGCCATAGTAGTAGGTTGGTAGTCAGCAACCACCCAGGGAGGTACTACCGTCCTGCCAAGCGAGTAAAACGAAAGCCTGTATCTGTTTTACATGATGGTAGGATTGCTGGTATCTTTTTTCTGTCTCAAACATGCAAGATTTCAGGTACGTCTTGCTACTTCTACTTACACTTAGGTCACGCTACACATACATGTACACGTTTATGTATACACACTCATCCGAGTTTTCTTTGATTTTATCTTAATAATAGTTCTTGTTCTTATTGCTTTTCCTTTCATATCCATGGGGAAGTGGAATAAGAATCTTTCCTCCGTAAGCCATGCGTGTTGTAAAAGTCGACTAAAATGCCGGGAACAATGGGCTAGCAACCCCTTTTCCTGTATAGATTTACTAAAAAGAAAAAAGAAAAAAACCGTCAAAGTGGGATGTTTGAATGTGCGTGGATGTTGTGCGAATGATGAGAAAGAGATGATTGTAGATGTTATGAATGAAAAGAAGCTGGATGTCCTGGCTTTAAGTGAGACAAAGCTGAAGGGGGTAAGAGTGTTTCAGTGGGGAGAAATAAATGGGCTTAGGTCAGGGGTTTCAAATAGAGTTAGAGTTAAAGAAGGAGTGGCAATAATGTTGAATAATCAGTTAAGGCAGGTAAAGAGGGAATATAAATGTATAAATTCAAGAATTATGTGGAGTAAAATAAAGGTTGTATGTGAAAAGTGGGTTATAGTAAGTGTTTATGCACCTGGAGAGGAGAGAAGTGTAGAGGAGAGAAGTGTAGAGGAGAGAGAGAGAGATTTTGGGAAATTTTGAGTGAGTGTGTGGGGAGTTTTGAACCAAGTGAGTAATTGTGGTTGGGGATCTTAATGCTAAAGTGGGTAAAAATGTTGTAGAGGGAGTAGTAGGTAAATTTGGGATGCCAGGGGTAAATGTAAATAGGGAACCATTAATTGAGCTATGTGTAGAAAGAGGTTTGGTAATAAGTAATACATATTTTATGAAAAAGAGGATAAATAAATATACAAGGTATGATATAGCACATAAGGAAAGTAGTTTGTTAGTTTATGTATTGGTGGATAAAAGGTTGATGGGTAGGTTTCAGGATGTACATGTTTATAGAGGGGCAATGGATATATCAGATCATTATTTAGTTGTAGCTACAGTTAGAGTAAAAAGTAAATGGGACAAAAAGAAAATGGTAACAGCAAGTAAGAGAGAGGTAAAAGTGTTTAAACTAAGGGAGGAGGAAGTTAGGGTGAGATATAAGCAACTATTGGCAGAAAGGTGGGCTAGTGCAAGTATGAGTAGTGGGGGGTTGAAGAGAGTTGGGATAGTTTTAAAAATGCAGTATTAGAATGTGGGGCAGAAGTTTGTGGCGATAGGAGGGTGGGTGCAGGAAGAAAGAGGAGTGAGTGGTGGAATGAAGTAGTAAAGGGTGTGATAAAAGAGAAAAAGGTAGCTTATGAGAGGTTTTTACAAAACAGAAGTGTTAATAGAAGAGCAGAGTATATGGAGAGTAAAAGAAAGGTGAAGAGAGTGGTGAGAGAGTGCAAAAGAAGAGCAGATGAAAGAATGGGAGAGGCTCTGTCAAGAAATTTTGCTGAAAACAAGAAAAAATTTTGGAGTGAGATAAACAAGGTAAGAAAGCCTAGGAAACGAATGGATTTGTCAGTTAAAAACAGAGTAGGGGAGTTAGTAGATGGTGAGCTGTAGGTATTGGGTAGATGGCGGGAATATTTTGAGGAACTTTTAAATGTCGATGAAAAAAGGGAGGCGGTAATTTCATGTACTGGCCAGGGAGGTACAACATCAAATACCTTTAACACAGACTCTGATAAATTTAAAACATACTATACCAATAAAGGAGTAACTCCAAACAGTTGTCAACTAGTAAGTGTATCTCATGACTTCGTGCAAAAAGAACTAAGCAGGTTAAACCCAATTAAGAGCACCGGCCCAGATAACATCCCGTCTAAGTTCCTAAAAGATGGTGCCTCTGAACTGGCAATTCCCATTGCTCACATAATAAATTTGTCCACCACTAATACAGTGCCAGAGGGGTTCAAGGAGGCCAGAGTTACTCCTATCTTCAAGAAAAATAGTAGGTCTGATGTCAGCAACTATAGGCCTGTTAGTATACTCAGTGTAATATCCAAAATTCTAGAGAGGGCAGTGTACTGTCAAGTAGTTAAGTATCTTAATGACAACAACATTCTTCATAGTTACCAATCAGGTTTTAGGAGATCTTACTCAACCGACACCTCCCTAATTAATCTGATGGATTACATGAGAACTGAAATGTCTATAGAGAACCTTATAGGAATGGTAACTTTAGACTTGCAAAAGGCCTTCGATACTGTCAACCACAATATATTATGTAAGAAACTTCAAGCTATTGGCATAGGTTCCACAGACTGGTTTAAGTCCTACCTTAGCAACAGGAAACAAATTGTCAAAATCAACAAAACGGAATCAGAACCACTGCCGATAGCATGTGGAGTTCCCCAAGGTAGTATTCTGGGTCCTTTATTATTCCTGTGTTCTGTAAATGATATGCCCATCAGTGTCAAGTGCAAACTCCTACTGTATGCGGATGACAGTGTTCTGTTAGTGTCAGGTAAAGACCCACAAGATACAGTGGTACCCCGACTTACGATGTTATCATCTTACGTTATTTTCGATAACCGATATTTATAACGTAAGAAATTTGATTGTGACTTACGATGTTTGCTTCGTCTACCGACATTCTACCGGACGTGTCCGCTTGGCGCCCAGCTGAGCGCCTCCAGGAGCGTCAGTGCTATTGTTTACAAGCGAGAGCGACCACCCACCCACACCCACGCATTCATACCAGTATATTGTCATTATTCCACTGTTTTTAGTGCTTGCAACTGCTAAATAAGCTACCATGGGTCCAAGGAAAGATCCTAGTGCTAAGCCTGTGGTAAAGAATGTGCAGGGAGTGAAGCATTTATGCAGGGAGTGTAGCAGGCATGCAGGGAGTGTAGCAGGCATGCAGGGAGTGTAGCAGGGATGCAGGGAGTGTAGCAGGGATGCAGGGAGTGTAGCAGGGATGCAGGGAGTGTAGCAGGGATGCAGGGAGTGTAGAAGGGATGCAGGGAGTGTAGCAAGGATGCAGGGAGTGTAGCAAGGATGCAGGGAGTGTAGCAAGGATGCAGGGAGTGTAGCAAGGATGCAGGGAGTGTAGCAAGGATGCAGGGAGTGTAGCAAGGATGCAGGGAGTGTAGCAAGGATGCAGGGAGTGTAGCAAGGATGCAGGGAGTGTAGCAAGGATGCAGGGAGTGTAGCAAGGATGCAGGGAGTGTAGCAAGGATGCAGGGAGTGTAGCAAGGATGCAGGGAGTGTAGCAAGGATGCAGGGAGTGTAGCAAGGATGCAGGGAGTGTAGCAAGGATGCAGGGAGTGTAGCAAGGATGCAGGGAGTGTAGCAGGGATGCAGGGAGTGTAGCAGGGATGCAGGGAGTGTAGCAAGGATGCAGGGAGTGTAGCAAGGATGCAGGGAGTGTAGCAGGGATGCAGGGAGTGTAGCAAGGATGCAGGGAGTGTAGCAAGGATGCAGGGAGTGTAGCAAGGATGCAGGGAGTGTAGAGGCATGCAGGGAGTGTAGCATTCATGCAGGGAGTGTAGAAAGATGCAGGGAGTGTAGCAAGGATGCAGGGAGTGTAGCAGGATGCAGGGAGTGTAGTAGGCATGCAGGGAGTGTAGCATTCATGCAGGGAGTGTAGCAAAGATGCAGGGAGTGAGCAGTGTATGCAGGAGTGATGCAGATGCAGGAGTGTAGAGGCATGCAGGGAGTGTAGCATTCATGCAGGGAGTGTAGCATTCATGCAGGGAGTGTAGCATTCATGCAGGGAGTGTAGCATTCATGCAGGAGTGTAGCATTCATGCAAGAAAAGGCAGTAACCCCAGAAAAGAACTGGTACCTCAGGTTAACTGGAAGGATTCCCTTCAAACACTAGCATACTACTCCACCTTCTCCCCTCCCGTCCTCCACACATCAACAACTCTTCAATAAATGTAAGTGACATGTTATTGTTCAATATTTGCATGTGTATTTAGGTATTCTTTATTAAATTTTGTATTATTTAATGTCAAAAAGTTCTAAAAAATATTTTATTTAACTACTTTTGGAAGTCTTGGACGGATTAAATTTATTTCCATTATTTCTTATGGGGAAAATTGATTCGTTTAACGATTGTTTCGCCTTAAAATATGCCCTCTCTGACGGATTAATATCGTAAGTCGGGGTACCACTGTATATCTAATGTATTAACACTGGAACTGGAGTCCTGCAGCAAATGGTTAGTAGACAACAAACTATCGTTACATCTCGGGAAAACAGAAGCCATACTCTTTGGCACGAAATATAAACTGAGCAGGGTAAATAATTTTAATATCCGGTGTAATGGGGAATCCATCACTTCAGTTTCCTCAGTAAAATATCTGGGAATCCCCTTTGACCCATGCATGTCAGGAGAATTGATAGGGAACAGTATAGTAAAGAAAGCAAATGCCAGACTGAAGTTCCTCTACAGACAAGCACAGTGTCTACCTACCGAGGCTCACAGGACCCTATGTCTAGCCCTTATACAATGTCATATGGACTACGCTTGCTCTTCATGGTACTCTACCTTGACAAAAAAAAACTGAAAGACAAGCTGCAAATCACCCAGAACAAAATGGAAAGATTCATCCTGGACCTGGGTCCAAGAGAGCATGTAGGCCAGGATGAATTACAACAATTGGATATGCTGAATATTGAAGGCAGAGTAAAACAACTTAAATTAAATCAAGTTTATAAAATTGCTCACAAGCAGTGTCCAGAATATCTTGCTGCCAATTTTGTCAAGGCTGGGAACCAAAGCAGTCATAGTACTAGGGGGAGAGAGCACAACTTTGTAGTTCCCACAGTCAGTGGCCAGGCTTCAAACACCTTTTATTGTACAGCAATAAAGGAATGGAACAGACTGCCTGCACATGTCAAAGCCAGTCATAGCATGAGCCAGTTCAAGAAGAGAGCCAAAAGGTACCTAATGAATGTAGCGACAGAAAGGGAGGAGAATGATTTTTTATTTTTTTAGCTAACACACATCTATATGTAAATAACTCTTTTTACCTTATTCCTAGTATACATATATCCTTTATAATATAATAACATATATATCCTACAATGTAAAATATTAAGGTGTAAAAAGGACCCCAATGGAAATAAGTCACTCTGTCTGACTTTTTTGGGTTATCCTAGGTTCTCTACACATATGCTGCTATGTATGATAATGTATGTAAATGTATTTGTGTATACCTGAATAAACTTACTTACTAAGAGCAGGATGCGAGTGTGGGGGAGGTGCGTGAGGCATTACATAAAATGAAAGGGGGTAAAGCAGCTGGAACTGACGGGATCATGACAGAAATGTTAAAAGCAGGGGGGGATATAGTGTTGGAGTGGTTGGTATTTTTGTTTAATAAATGTATGACGTTATCCATGGAGGCAAAGAAGGGAATGTACGAAAGCATAGTGGTACCAACACTCTTATATGGGTGTGAAGCATGGGTTGCAAATGCTGCAGCGAGGAGGAGGTTGGAGGCAGTGGAGATGTCCTGTCTAAGGGCAATGTGTGGTGTAAATATTATGCAAAAAATTCGGAATGTGGAAATTAGGAGAAGGTGTGGAGTTACTAAAAGTATTTGTCAGAGGGCTGAAGAGGGGTTGTTGAGGTGGTTTGGTCATTTAGAGAGAATGGATCAAAGTAGAATGACTTGGAGAGCGTATAAATCTGTAGGGGAAGGAAGGCGGGGTAGGGGTCGTCCTAGAAAAGGTTGGAGGGAAGGGGTAAAGGGGGTATTGTGGGCGAGGGGCTTGGACTTCCAGCAAGCATGTGTGAGCGTGTTAGATAGGAGTGAATGGAGACGAATGGTTTTTGGGACATGACGATCTGTTGGAGTGTGAGCAGGGTAACATTTTGTGAAGGGATTCAGGGAAACCAGTTAATTGATTTAGTTGGACTTGAGTCCTGGAAATGGGAAGTACAATGCCTGCACTTTAAAGGAGGGGTCTGGGATAGTGACAGCTGGGAGGGACAATTCTCAGCTGTCGTATCTGAGCTCTGCAAAGACAGTGATTATGTATGAGTGTGGTGAAAGTGTTGAATGATGATGAAAGTATTTTCTTTTTGGGGATTTTCTTTCTTTTTGGGTCACCCTGCCTCGGTGGGAGACGGCAGACTTGTTGAAAAAAAAAAAAAAAATAATTTAGTGCACTAATATGCCCCCCTTTTCTTCCTTTAGGTCTAGTTCTCTCAGATCCACCCACTTGAACCCCATTTGAAATTCTCTAATTTCATTGCAACTCACCTCAAGATCCTCAATTGAAATAATTGGATTCTCCAAGAAGATGCGATGGCACTGCTGAGAACTTGGCTCAAGGATATTTGCTTCAGGTCCTAAGAATTTCCAATCTTTCATTAGCAATGCAATTATTTAATATACAAATTATGTTACATACATGTTCATGCACAACTCGTGAAATCTTAACATGATTGCAATCATTACATAAATGAGGCTTAAACAAATGACAATCGAGTCCTAAAACTTCCAGCCCAGTGTGCTAATCTATGGTCCATGTTGGCCTAACAAGATTCATCAAACTAGGTATATTTCTATACACCATAGGAATGTTAGTACTGGCTACATGCAGTTTTAAGGGGACTTTAGCTAGAGCATAGCACAGCCATGCTAGTGTGGAATTTGTAGAAACCTGCATTTGTGGTCACAATGGGGCTCATGCTAACCTCCCTATGGTGTGTAGAAATGTACCTAGTTGGATGAATCTTGTTGGGCCAGCATTGACAAGGGGTTAGCACACTGGCCTGTGAGTTTTAAGACTTTTGTCATGGGTTTGAGCCCTACCTGTTCTGTAATGTGCATTTGCATATCAGTATTACTAACAAAAACACTGCAAATAATACATTCAGGAATTGGAGGTTTTATCTTACAACTTTAGAAAGATCTATGATAGGCTGATCATTATAAGGAATGAAAAAAATATGCATATTATATGCACCAAGAAAACTAGTGACACATTACCAAAAAGAAGACAATGGCACAAGATGGAAGTTGAGCCCAGGAACAATAGGGTATTAGCAGAGATTAATTAACCCTTTGACTGTTTTGGTCATATATATACGTCTTACGAGCCAGTGTTTTGGACGTATATACAGTGGACCCTCGCTATTCGAACACTCCAAAAGTCGCCTTCATTCCAGAATGCTGTTCAAGTGCTGTTACCAAACGAATTTATTCCCATAAGGAATGATGTAATTAGATTAGTCCATTTCAGACCCCCAAAAATACACTTATAAAAGCACTTACAATAATAAACTTACATAAAAGGGCGAGTTTTGGAGTGTTCGAATAGCGAGGGTCCACTGTACAGTATACTCAAAAATTCTAGTGGCTTCAAATCAAGCGGGAGAAAGCAGGTAGGCCCACATATGAGAGAATGGGTCTGTGTGGTCAGTGTGCGCTGTATAAAAAAATCCTGCAGCACGCAGTGCATAATTTGAAAAAAAAACTCAGACCGTGTTTTTGGATTAAAACGCTGACTTTGAGGTGTATTTTCGTATAGTATTTATGGTTGTATTCTCTTTTTCGTGGTCTCATTTGATATAATGGAAAGTATATTACATTAACAGAGATGATTTTGATTAGTTTCATGATGAAAATGACCTTGAAATTGAGCTCAAAGTAGTGGAAATGTTTGATTTTTGCCAATGTTCAAGAGAACACAAATTACGCCATTCATCCAATACACTTCAACTGGCGAGTCTAATATTCTTACACAAGTGCACTGATATTATTTATACCATTTTTACAATAATGCAGTAGTCTGCATAACAGTAAATCTTCTATTTTCTGTGTGAATAAAAATCAAAATAGAAAGCAAGAGTAATATAAGAGGGGGATAAAGACGTGACTAATGAACAAAGAAAATCTTATTTTAGTCCCAGGAATGTCTGCATTGTTTATTCTGGACCCTATTTTGAAATTGACATCTTTTTTATTTTGCATGAAATTTGCCCAATTGTTAATTTCTGACCACTTTATTGGGTAGATGAAATCGGTAAATTGGTGGTTTCTTGTACACAATCGATAGAACAAATGGAGTTCTAAAGAAATAGAATGAGTTTGGTCGACTGTAACAATGGAATTGGCAGAAAATAGGGCTCAAAGTCGGCGAAATCGCCGATGAGTATACATCGCCAACATCGCTAACTTCACAAGAGCGTAATTCCGTAAGTTTTCCATCAAATTTCGTACTTTTGGAAAAAGATTATCATTTCATAAGAAAATTTTTTTTTTTTTTTTTTCAAAAATTTTGGGACAGAATGAGTTTCAGAATGGGTTAACAAAGGGTTAACCCTTTGGGGGTTGCCAGGCCCTCTCCCAAACTCGTTCTCAGGGTCACAAATTTTTCGGGAAAAAAAAAAAAATTCTTATGAAATAGAGAATCTTTTTCCGATCATAACGACACCAAAATTATGAAATTTGATCGAAAACTAATGGAATTACGCTTTCGCGAAGTTAGCGGTATTGATGACATTTATGCATTGGCGATTTCGCCCACTTTGAGCCCTATTTTCGGCAAATTCCAATGTTTCAGGCTACTAAAATTATAGCTATTTCGATAGAATTCCATTTGTTCTATCAATTGAGTACAAGAAACTGCCAATTTACCAATTTCAACTACCCAATAAGGTGGTCAGAAATTGGCAATTTGGCCAATTTCACACAAATTTCAAAAGATGCCAATTTCAAAATAAGGTCCAGAATAAGTGACACACATTCCTGGCACTCAAATAACATTTAATCTGTTCATTAGTCACGTCTCCAGACCCCTTTTACATTACTTTTGCTTTCCATTTTGAATTTTTATTCTCACAAAAAATAGAAGATTTACTGTTATGTATACAACTGCATCATTGTAAAAATGGTATAAATAATATCAGCACACTTGTGCAAGAATATTAGACTACCCAGTTGATGTGTATTGGACGCACGGCGTGATTTGTTTACTCTTGAACATCAGCAAAAATCGAACATTTTCACTACTTTGCGCTCAGTTTCAAGGTACAGTGGTCCCTCGAGTTTAGAGCACCTCAGAAATCGTACAATTATGTAAGTGTATTTTTTAAGTGCTTTTGTAAGTGCATTTTTGGGGGTCTGAAATGGACTAACCTACTTGCCATTATTCCTTAAGGGAGAAAATTCTTTCGGTAATGGCACTTGAGCAGCCTTCTGGAATGAATTATGCTCTTAACTCGAGGGTCCACTGTACTTGTATTCGTGAAACCAGTCAAAATTATCTCTATTTCTGTAATATATCATCCATTCTATCAAATGAGACTAAGAAAACGAGAATACAAGCATAAATACCATATGAAAATAGACTGCAAAGTCGCTGTTTTAAACCAAAAACACTTTTATTTTCCTCATTATGCACTTTGTGGTGCAGGATTTTTTTTATACTGCGCACACTGACCGCGCAGACCCATTCTCTAACATCTAGGCCTACCAGCCTGTTTCTGCTTGATTTGAGGGCGCTAGAATTTAGGCGTACTAGTACGACGAAAACCCAGGCGCGTAAGCCGTACTAGTACGGCCGAAACCCCGAAAGGGTTAATAACCAAATACTGTGGTCAGTATATGGACCAGTAATTATTATTTATTACTGATGATTTCCTGCTCTCTCAGACTTTGATGTGTAGGGAATTACTATTCGAGTTAGCAGAGTATGGGAGTAAAGCATGAGCCTTAGCTCTTGGTACTACCTCTCACCTTTCAACTGACATAAAATACCTCTATCATAGGGATTTTTTAATCTCTCTGTGTACTGCAACTGCACTAATCTATACTCAAATATAGTAAGTCATTTACAAAAACATTATCTGTACTAGTCTTGTATTTATTAGTTTATAAAATTAAACCTTTTTTATTGTATTACAGTGGCAATTATTTGTCCATATAATTAATGTTCCCCCATTTAAACAATTCTTAGCATAATTTCTGCCCAAAAGTTGTTTGTAATATATACTACAGAAGATCTGATGCATTAATATTAAATTTACTCAAGTATGAACTACATTTTTGCAAATAATTTGCAAATTCTACTAAAAAAATAAAGTGATGAAATATCAACTTAACTGAAAACAATCAAACAGTATCCAAAACTAGTTAGTGATCTGTTCATTTTACCAAAGTATCAGAATTGGTAGTTAGATCTTACCAATTGGACAAGCAAGTGACATCACAATTTTTTCACGGAAAGGATCAATGGGAGGGTTTGTGACCTGGGCAAACAGCTGCTTGAAATAGTCGTAAATGAGAGGCTGAAACTCCGAGAGGCATGCTAGCGGAGCATCATTACCCATGGAACCTAAAGCTTCTTTCCTGAAACATTAAAAATACATTAAGACATCTGACTCTAAACTTATTTTACAAGAATATTACTCTGATATAGAAAATTATGATGTAAAGAAATTCAACAAACCTAAGAATACACAATGCTTTCTCACAATTACTGCTAGAACCAATAATTATGCTAATTTCAGATTGGCATTGGACTGTCAGTGTTATCTGACAATTGTCATTACACCATTCTTCAAGGAGTTTCATATATACTCCAGGATGTCTAAAACATTGCTGGGACCTATAAATACTTCGTATATATTTATAGACAATAGTAAATGACTAAGGCAGGTGAAAATGTTCACCTGTTGGTGTGATTGTGACTATTTGAGTACCTAATATTAGTGTTAGAACAAAGATTGGCTATGAAATCACAAGAACTATTATAAATTGTAATTGTCAGAACATAAAAATTATATAAATTAAAATAAAAACTAGAAAAAAAAGCATATCCGCAATTCTTCTGCAAGCGCCAGGACTTTATGTTGCCGTCAGGTGAGCATCCAGCACCAACTTGGCGGGCTTATATCTCGGTAAGTACTGGCCCTAAAAAATTGTTTTTTAGCCTATCTTGTTTATAAAAATGCGCTCTTCATTTAATTTTTTATTTGTTTCAAAATATTTGGAGCAATATGCGAGTGAACGTAGATTTACGTGTGGACAGTTTAAGGGTTAAAGTGCAGGCATTGTACTTCCCATTTCCAGGACTCAAACCTCATGGAAAATAAATTGAAACTCAAGTGCCTCCTGGTAATGGACAATGCTCCTGGTCATCCTCCAAACTTGGTAGACCTCTTGTCTAGGGACTTCAGTTTTATAACAGTGAAGTTCTTGCCTCCTAACACCACTCCTCTCATCCAGCCCATGGACCAGCAGGTCATTTCTAACTTCAAAAAACACTACACCAAAGCAGTATTTGAAAAGTGCTTTGAAGTGACCTCGGACACTCGGTTGACCCTAAGAGTGTTCTGGAGGAATCACTTCAATATCTACAACTGAATAAGCCTTATAGGTAAGGCTTGGCAGGGAGTGACTTCCAGGACTTTGAACTCTGCTTGGAGAAATTTGTGGCCAGAATGTGTCGTCCAGAGGGATTTTGAAGGGTTTGAGGCTGACCCTGACCCTGCCATCCCTCTGCCTGTTGTGGAAGGTATTGTGGCATTGGGCAAGTCCATGGGGTTGGTGGTGAGTGGCAAGGATGTGGAAGAGTTGGAGGAGGACCACAGGGAAGAGCTAACCACTGACGAGCTGCAAGAGCTTCATCTGGAACAGCATCAGACCACAGGAGGAAGAGGGACTGAAGGAGGTGCCTGATTCAGTGCTTAACCCTTTGACTGTCGCAACCCCAAATCCTGAGGTGTCTTCTGTTGTCGAAAAATATTAGAAAAAAAAAATTATCTTTTCTTATCAAAATGTTAAGATTATTTTTCTGATTGTTTAAATCCCCCCCCCAAAATTTAGTGATCAGTACTAACGGAGATATAGAGGTGTAAATTTGGCAAAAAATGAGCTGTGTATGGCAACAGCGGCAAATGCCGCTCACCCGGTAAACTTTGGTTTACTTCCTTTCGTAGGTTTATTGTTTTTTTTCATTATTTTACTTTTTTACTTAACTTATGTGGCCTGTGAGACCAAAGTAAGGTGCAATGTATATATATATACACTCGTATGCAACACAATAATCGCACAAACATTAGTATGTATCATTATATTGTTTACAAAACTTGTTTACACCAACCAACAATAAAAAAAATTTTTTATTACTATTGTTCTATAATATATATACACACACACATTATGACTGGACACTTTCCATCACCTGATATTAGCACTTTCAAAGCTCCAAGCTGTGTGGGGGGGATGGGGGACAAATAAAATTTGTGGAGTCTGGGTAAGGAGGCTGTAAAAATGACATTATACCATTACTCACCACCCCCTCTGCCTGTCAACCTGTCAACACAAATGGGGTAGCATGTCTTCTCCCCCACAACCTTCCTTCCTTTCTTAATTCCTTCCTTCCTTTCCCCCTCTCTTAATTCCTTCCTTCCTTCCTTTCCCCTCTCTTAATTCCTTCCTTCCTTCCTTCCTTTCCCCCTCTCTTAATTCCTTCCTTTCCCCTCTCTTAATTCCTTCCTTTCCCCTCTCTTAATTCCTTCCTTTCCCCTCTCTTAATTCCTTCCTTTCCCCCTCTTAATTCCTTCTTTCCCCTCTCTTAATTCCTTCCTTTCCCCTCTCTTAATTCCTTCCTTTCCCCTCTATTCTTCTCTTAATTCCTTCCTTTCCCCTCTCTTAATTCCTTCCTTTCCCCTCTCTAATTCCTTCCTTTCCCCTCTCTTAATTCCTTCCTTTCCCCCTCTCTTAATTCCTTCCTTTCCCCTCTCTTAATTCCTTCCTTTCCCCCTCTCTTAATTCCTTCCTTTCCCCCTCTCTTAATTCCTTCCTTTCCCCTCTCTTAATTCCTTCCTTTCCCCTCTCTTAATTCCTTCCTTTCCCCCTCTCTTAATTCCTTCCTTTCCCTC
>WNWK01007419.1:0-94389 GCA_009830355.1 Cherax destructor | reverse complement strand
CTGCTGCGCGGTCAGCTGTACATGCCCTTTTAAGTTTCCATAGAGGTTTTCCCTTTTTACGGATTATTTTGTGATCACTACCCCCCTTTCGCCCCCGTTCAAAACGTTTGGTCTGACCTGCAAAAATAAAAAACTTCTTTCCCTATTGCCGGGATAGGTTTCTGGTCTTTTCTTGTCACCAATGTCGAGGTTGGGGACTACACTTTTCCCGTTTTCGATCGGCCACACCTTTTTACTACGGGTATCCGGGGAGAGGCTCCTGCCCCTCTCGTGAGCACTGTCAGGTTCGGGTCCTGTTCGACATATTCTTTTGGGACTGCCCACTATACCCAAGGGCACGCAGGATTTACCCAAGGGCTCCCCGGGCCCCTTTTTTTCCCTTTTCCCTTCTTGTTGGGACCCCCCTTTTAATCCTGATTTCCCCGTTGATTTTTTGACAAAACTGACTTACTACACAAAACCTCTGAAGATTATACCTCTAGCCCCTCCCTCAGCCCCTTCTACCCCCGATTCTTTTTCCCCCTCTACCCCACCCACTGCCCCTTGTTTCCCCATCCCCTTACTAATCATCCATCCCCCTTTACAATCCATTCTCCCTGATCCTGTCCTGCCCCTGCCGCTTGTTCCCCCTTTGTGGTTTAGCGTTTTTTTGATTATAATAATAATAATGTGGTATGTCCCTTTGTAGGGGGGGAGTCCATATCTACAGGGGGTAAAGAATTAGCAGATTGTGGTTTTTTTGGAGGGGAGATTTATCTATTTTTGTGGGGGGGGATCAAAACCCCCAAAACCCGGTTTTCCCAGAAGGTTTCCTAGAAATACAAGTGTTTACTGAATGTAACGGGAAGACAGTCCCCATCACTTAGTGACATCTTTTTACCGATGACTAGACTTACGAGGGGCTCTTGACCAGTTTTCATACCAAATCTTTACAGTGGACCCCGGGGTAGCAAACAAAATTCATTCCAGAAGCCTGTTTAAAGTGCCTTTTCCCTCACGAGACAAGACTAACTACCCTTTGGTAAATGAATAAAATTTTTAAAAAAATGTTATTTAAAAAGGACACAGGTGAAACCAAACCCTTTAATTAACAATCCTCCCAGTGGAAGGATTCAATGGAAATAAACCCTTTTTAAATTTTTTTGTTTTTGGGGGTTTTTGGTCCTAGGAAATTTAAACTTGTTGCTATGCAAGATGTTTGGAATGTCTAACAATGTGTAAAATTTTACCCCCCAAAATACTTACTTATAAGTGTTTGGGGACACCATAATTAACCCTCTCCTCGTGCTTTGTGACGGCAACACTGCTATTTTTGGTGTGATTTATGTCCGTAATTGTTAGACTCCGTTGTGAAGACTACCAATATTGACAGTTACATTGTGAAGACTACCAATATTGTGAAGACTACCAGGATTGACAGTTACATTGTGAAGACTCCCAATATTGACAGTTACATTGTGAAGACTCCAATATTGACAGTTACATTGTGAAGACTACCAATATTGACAGTTACATTGAAGACTACCAATATTGTGACAGTTACATTGTGAAGACTACCAATATTGTGACAGTTACATTGTGAAGACTACCAATATTGACAGTTACATTGTGAAGACTACCAATATTGTGACAGTTACATTGTGAAGACTACCAGGATTGTGAGTTACATTGTGAAGACTACCAGGATTGTGAGTTACATTGTGAAGACTACCAGGATTGTGACAGTTACATTGTGAAGACTACCAGGATTGTGACAGTTACATTGTGAAGACTACCAGGATTGTGACAGTTACATTGTGAAGACTACCAGGATTGTGACAGTTACATTGTGAAGACTACCAGAATTGTGACAATTACATTGTGAAGACTACCAGAATTGTGACAATTACATTGTGAAGACTACCAGGATTGTGACAGTTACATTGTGAAGACTACCAGGATTGTGACAGTTACATTGTGAAGACTGCCAGGATTGTGACAGTTACATTGTGAAGACTGCCAGGATTGTACAGTTACATTTGAAGACTAAGATTGTACAGTTACATTGTGAAGACTACCAGGATTGTGACAGTTACATTGTGAAGACTACCAGGATTGTGACAGTTACATTGTGAAGACTACCAGGATTGTGACAGTTACATTGTGAAGACTACCAGGATTGTGACAGTTACATTGTAAAGACTACCAGGATTGTGACAGTTACATTGTGAAGACTACCAGGATTGTGACAGTTACATTGTGAAGACTAGACTACCAGGATTGTGACAGTTACATTGTGAAGACTACCAGGATTGTGACAGTTACATTGTGAAGACTACCAGGATTGTGACAGTTACATTGTGAAGACTAGATTGTGACAGTTACATTGTAAAGACTACCAGGATTGTGACAGTTACATTGTGAAGACTACCAGGATTGTGACAGTTACATTGTGAAGACTACCAGGATTGTGACAGTTACATTGTGAAGACTACCAGGATTGTGACAGTTACATTGTAAAGACTACCAGGATTGTGACAGTTACATTGTGAAGACTACCAGGATTGTGACAGTTACATTGTGAAGACTACCAGGATTGTGACAGTTACATTGTGAAGACTACCAGGATTGTGACAGTTACATTGTGAAGACTACCAGGATTGTGACAGTTACATTGTGAACACTACCAGGATTGTGACAGTTACATTGTGAGAACAAAATATGTTTTCTCTGTATAACATTTGTGTATTGTAGATGACCGTTGCATTCCTGACATAGCCTGTGTGTACCACCCGTGTGTGTACTCATCTAATTGTGGTTGCAGGGGTCGAGACTCAGCTCCTGGCCCCGCCTCTTCGCTGTCCACTACTGGGTCTCTGCTCTCCCTGCTCCATGAGCTTTATCATACCTTGTCTTAAAACTATGTATGGTTCCCGCCTCCACTATATCGTTCGCTAGACTATTCCACTTCCTAACTACTCTATGGCTGAAGAAATGCTTCCTAACATCCCTTTGACTCATCTGAGTCTTCAGCTTCCAGTTGTGTCCCCTTGTTTCTGTGTTCCCTCTGTGTCTTCCCATGTGTGTACACTCGTGTGTGTATCCCGTGTGTGTTCTGTGTCCTCCATCCTCGCCCATCTCAACCTGTGTGTGTGTTCACTCTTCCCGCCAGTCTCGGCCCTTGCGTGTCCACCCTTCCCATCTTAACCTGTGTCCATCACCCTTCTGTCCCCCCTCCATCTGTGTCCAGCCTTACCATCCCTCTGTCCGCCCACCCTTTCCGTTCCTTTCCATCCATCCGCCCACCCTTCCCGTCCCCCTTCATCCATCCGCCACACTTCCCGTTCCCCTTCATCCATCTGCCACCCTTCCCGTTCCCCTTCATCCATATGCCACCCTTCCGTCCCCCTTCATCCATCCGCCACCCTTCCTGTTCCCTTCATCCATCTGCCACCCTTCCGTCCCCTTCATCCATCCGCCACACTTCCCGTTCCCCTTCATCCATCTGCCACCCTTCCCGTTCCCCTTCATCCATATGCCACCCTTCCCGTCCCCCTTCATCCATCCGCCACCCTTCCCGTTCCCCTTCATCCATCTGCCACCCTTCCCGTCCCCTTCATCCATCCGCCACACTTCCCGTCCCCCTTCATCCATCTGCCACCCTTCCCGTTCCCCTTCATCCATATGCCACCCTTCCCGTCCCCCTTCATCCATCCGCCACCCTTCCCGTTCCCCTTCATCCATCTGCCACCCTTCCCGTTCCCCTTCATCCATATGCCACCCTTCCCGTCCCCCTTCATCCATCCGCCACCTTCCCGTTCCCTTCATCCATCTGCCACCCTTCCGTCCCCTTCATCCATCCGCCACCCTTCCCGTTCCCCTTCATCCATCTGCCACCCTTCCGTTCCCCTTCATCCATATGCCACCCTTCCCGTCCCCCTCCATCCATCCGCCACACTTCCCGTCCCCCTTCATCCATCTGCCACACTTCCCGTTCCCCTTCATCCATCTGCCACCCTTCCCGTTCCCCTTCATCCATATGCCACCCTTCCTCGTCCCTCCATCCATATGCCACCCTTCCGTCCCCTCCATCCATCCGCCACACTTCCCGTCCCCTTCATCCATATGCCACCCTTTCCGTCCCCTTCATCCATCCGCCACACTTCCCGTCCCCTTCATCCATCCGCCACCCTTCCCGTCCCCTTCATCCATCCGCCACCTTCCGTTCCCTTCATCCATATGCCACCCTTTCCGTTCCCCTTCATCCATATGCCACCCTTCCGTCCCCTCCATCCATCCGCCACACTTCCGTCCCCTTCATCCATATGCCACCCTTCCGTCCCCCTTCATCCATCCGCCACACTTCCCGTCCCCCTTCATCCATCCGCCACCCTTCCGTCCCCTTCATCCATCCGCCACCTTCCGTTCCCTTCATCCATATGCCACCCTTTCCGTCCCCTTCATCCATCCGCCACACTTCCGTCCCCCTTCATCCATCCGCCACCCTTCCCGTTTCCCTTCATCCATATGCCACCCTTCCGTCCCCCTTCATCCATCTGCCACCCTTCCCGTCCCCTTCATCCATCCGCCACCTCTTCCGTCCCCCTTCATCCATCTGCCACCCTTCCGTTCCCTTCATCCATCCGCCACCCTTCCGTTCCCTTCATCCATATGCCACCCTTCCGTTCCCCTTCATCCATCCGCCACCTTTCCTGTTCCCCTTCATCCATCCGCCACCCTTCCCGTTCCCTTCATCCATCCGCCACCCTTCCCGTTCCCCTTCATCCATATGTCACCCTTCCGTCCCCTTCATCCATCCGCCACCCTTCCCGTCCCCTTCATCCATATGCCACCCTTCCGTCCCCTTCATCCATCTGCCACCTTCCCGTCCCCTTCATCCATCCGCCACCCTTCCCGTCCCCTTCATCTATCTGCCACCTTCCCGTCCCCCTCCATCATCTGCCACCCTTCCCGTCCCCTCCATCCATCTGCCACTCCTTCCGTCCCCCTCCATCCATCTGCCACCTTCCGTCCCCTCCATCATCTGCCACCTTCCGTCCCCTTCATCTGCCACACTTCCCGTCCCCCTCTCATCTGCCACCTTCCCGTCCCCCTTCATTCCATCTTGCCCTCATCATCTGCCCTTCGTTCCCTTCATCCATCTGCCACCCTTCCCGTTCCCCTTCATCCATCCGCCACACTTCCCGTTCCCCTCCATTCATCCGCCACCTTTCCCGTCCCCCTCTATCCATTCGAACGCCCACCCACCTTTCCCGTCCCCCTCTATCCATTCGCCCGCCCACCCACCTTTCCCGTCCCCTCTATCCATTCGCCCGCCCACCACCTTTCCCGTCCCCTCATCCATTCGCCCGCCCACCCACCTTTCCCGTACCCCTTCATTCACCCACCCTTTCCACCCCCACCATCTATCTGCCCATCCTTCCCCTCCATCTGCCGGTGTTTATGTCCGACACCCCTCTACCTGGTGGGGGAGGATTGAATGGGTGTTGGGGTATTCAAGGTGGAGGGGCGGTGTTGGGGTATTCAGGGTGGAGGGGCAGTGTTGGGGTATTCATTGTGGAGGGGCAGTGTTGGGGTATTCATTGTGGAGGGGCAGTGTTGGGGTATTCAGTGGAGGGGCAGTGTTGGGGTATTCAGGGTGGAGGGGCAGTGTTGGGGTATTCAGGGTGGAGGGGCAGTGTTGGGGTATTCAGGGTGGAGGGGCAGTGTTGGGGTATTCATTGTGGAGGGGCAGTGTTGGGGTATTCATTGTGGAGGGGAGTGTTGGGGTATTCATGGTGGAGGGGCGGTGTTGGGGTATTCAGGTGGAGGGGCGGTGTTGGGGTATTCAGGGTGGAGGGGCAGTGTGGGGTATTCAGGTGGAGGGCGTGTTGGGGTATTCAGGGTGGAGGGGCAGTGTGGGGTATTCAGGGTGGAGGGGCAGTGTTGGGGTATTCAGGGTGGAGGGCAGTGTTGGGAGTGTATTCAGGGTGGAGGGGCAGTGTTGGGGTATTCAGGGTGGAGGGGCAATGTTGGGGTATTCAGGGTGGAGGGGCAATGTTGGGGTATTCAGGGTGGAGGGGCAATGTTGGGGTATTCAGGGTGGAGGGGCAATGTTGGGGTATTCAGGGTGGAGGGTGCATGTTGGCGGTATTCAGTGCGTGGGCGCAACGTGGAGGTATTCAGGGTGGAGGGCAATGTTGGGGTATCCAGTGGAGGGCAATGTTGGGTATTCGTGGAGGGGCAACTGTTGGGAGTTTTCCCAGGGTGGAGGGGGGTGTCCTGGGGCGGTGCGTGCGTGGTGCCGCCGACGCTGGTAGGTGAAGGGGGGGAAGAAGTCGTCTCACAACTGGCGTAGCCTCCCCCTCCACCCTCCTCCCCTCTTACCCACCTGCTGCTTCACCTGCAGTCCAGGTGTGGAGGTGGGTGAGGGAGGTGGTGACGGCAGGGGTGGTGTGAGGGAGGAATGAAGTGAGGGAGGTGGTGACGGCAGGGGTAGAGTGATTGAGGCGGTGACGGCAGGGGTGGTGAGGAGGTGTGACGGCAGGGTAGAGTGATTGGAGGCGTGACGGCAGGGGTAGGAGTGAGGAGGCGTGACGGCAGGGGTAGAGTGAGGGAGGCGGTGACGGCAGGGGTAGAGTGAGGGAGGCGATGACGGCAGGGGTAGAGTGAGGGAGGCGATGACGGCAGGGGTAGAGTGAGGGAGGCGATGACGGCAGGGGTAGAGTGAGGGAGGCGATGACGGCAGGGGTAGAGTGAGGGAGGCGATGACGGCAGGGGTAGAGTGAGGGAGGCGGGGACGGCAGGGGTGGAGTGAGGGAAGCGGTGACGGCAGGGGTAGAGTGATGGAAACGGTGACGGCAGGGGTAGAGTGATTGAGGCGGTGACGGCAGGGGTGGTGTGAGGGAGGTGGTGACGGCAGGGGTAGAGTGATTGAGGCGGTGACGGCAGGGGTGGTGTGAGGGAGGTGGTGACGGCAGGGTGGTGTGAGGGAGGTGGTGACGGCAGGAATGGTGGAGGGAGGTGAGTGACGGCAGGGGTAGAGTGAGGGAGGCGATGACGGCAGGGGTAGAGTGAGGGAGGCGGGGACGGCAGGGGTGGAGTGAGGGAAGCGGTGACGGCAGGGGTAGAGTGATGGAAACGGTGACGGCAGGGGTAGAGTGATTGAGGCGGTGACGGCAGGGGTGGAGTGAGGGAAGCGGTGACGGCAGGGGTGGAGTGATGGAAACGGTGACGGTAGGGGTAGAGTGATTGAGGCGGTGACGGCAGGGGTAGAGTGATTGAGGCGGTGACGGCAGGGGTAGAGTGATTGAGGCGGTGACGGCAGGGGTAGAGTGATTGAGGCGGTGACGGCAGGGGTGGAGCGAGGGAGGCGGGGACTGCAGGGGTGGAGCGAGGGAGGCGGGGACGGCAGGGGTGGAGCGAGGGAGGCGGGGACGGCAGGGGTGGAGTGAGGGAGGCGGGGGCGGCAGGGGTGGAGTTAGGGAGGCGGGGGCGGCAGGGATTTACGTTAGGGATGTGGGGACGGCAGTGATGGGGTGGAGGCGGGGAACGGATGGATGGAGGTTGGGTGGGAGGGCGGGGGTGCGCGTGGCGTCTTCACGACGGCGTGGAGGATTTCCTGGGGAGGGCTGGATGGAGAGTGTGGGAGTGTGGGGGGAAGGAAGCCACGCCGGCCGTAGCTGCCGCAGTCCTGCCGCAGCAGTCACCAGACCACCACCACCGCCACCGCCTGCCTCACCCCCGCCCCTCACCCTCCACCTACTACCTCACCCATACTACCGCCACCTCCCCTCCCCCCATTCTCCGGAATACCGGGCATGTCCGCCTCTAGCACTGTGGCCAAGCTAGCCCTCGCTCTCACTCTTTGTAAAGTGTTGTGTGGCCTACACGTGGCCAGGCCAGTGTGAGTGTGTGTGTGGGATCACTATGTTCAGTGTTGAAGTCTCCATGATGGTCCTTAACCAGCGCCCAGACCAGACAATAATCTCCACGATGAGGAGGAGGACTTGCTGGCGACCTACGGCACCACCACGACTCCGCAGGTGAGTACTAAATGAACAACTTTTCGTTAAGGGAGTAATGCGCCCTCCTCCTTCCTTGCAAGATGGTGCAGGTTATTGAACCTGCACCGCTCTAGCCTCACTCCTTCCCTTGCACCATTCACTTAGTCGGCCAAACCTTATATAGTATTTAAACAATTTTGTGACCTTTATCTGATAAAGCCCACAAAGTGGTCGAAACGTCGCCAATAAAGGATCCCAGTATAGTGCATTTCTCTCTTGTCAGTATTTTATACCATTTCTCTGCACACACTACTCCCCGTTCCTACTGCACTTTATACTACTGCAATCACATGTTTTGAAGTATTCAGTGATGGGTGTGGTGGTGTGCACACAGCACTATGGGCGGCGAGTGAATGTGACGCCACCTGCACTACACCATCAACCAGTCACCAGAACCATAACTGTATTTAACAAGTGATTACTGATGCCTGGTGCTGGAAGCCTATTCTACTGAAATACGAAAAGGGAGAAGGCACATTTTAGGAACCTTGTTTTGTGCTTGTGGTACTCCAGTGGTGCCACCACTGTTGTCTTGGACACGATCAAACCATTGGTGTACTTGGGAATGGTGAGTGATGGATGTAGGGAGGCTTGGATTCTTACTTGCTCCCAGTTGAAGTCCCCGGCGCTTGGCAGACGCACGCTTGGGCTGGCCTCACCACACTAACTTATACCTGTGTGTGTACGTGTAAGTACGTACACACTCAAAATTGGGAGAAGGGAAAGACAGGAAAGTAAGTATACATAGGAGGGGGAAGATGCTGCAAACCTCACTGGAGGAGAAAGATTTAGGTGAGTGTAGGGGCTCCTGATTCAAGGAATTGGACTTGGCCTCCCCTTTCTTGGATTGAACCTGATTGCTTCCCTCCCTTCAATAAGCTCTTGATCTAGGGAATTGAACCTGTCTTTCCCGTCCCTGCATTGAATCTGACTGCTTCCTATTACCGCGGGCGGTGTATGACCCCTACCAGTTAGCGCTATTCCACGAATGTACTACCAATAATAATGATTACCTCTTATTCCCCCGGCACTGCATGACCCCCTACGGGTTTAGCACTTATAATAATACAGAAAAGGAGGTTACTAAACTGCTCAAAAAACTCATTTATTCTAATGAATAATTTACGCTGGAGAAGTTTGAGTTTTATCCTAAAACTCGTACCAGATAGACACAGCCAACACAATGCCAGTCAGGAAATTAGGACAAATTTGAAATACATATTTTTTTTTCGAAAGTCAAAAACGTCTTCTAGATTTGGCCTTATACCCAGAGGGGGCTGATACACGGCGTTGGACAAGAAACCAGCAAATTCTGAAAGAGGAGTATGTATGAGGTTGAGTAAGCCAGGTGACGCCATGAAAGATGAACCCTTCACTTTTTCCATCCCACAAATTTGATGTTAAACTAAGAGCAATCCTCGAGACTAATAAAAAGAGAACATGTTCAGTATTTATAGTGATGCCGAGTACTGTTAGCATGAGCCCGGTGCTGTTTGCAGGAGCTTAGATCAGGTGGAAGGTAAGGGGGGTGGTAATGGTTATAATGTTGGTGAGTATAGTGAAGAGGTATTGAGAGATGACGGCACGCACCAACACCCACACTCCCTCACACGCTCCCCGATACCCACATTTACTGTGGGAGTGTGGAGTGAAGCGGTTGGGCTGGCCACGCCACCACCCCCAGGCTGCATGCAGCTGGTGGCCCACAAGATGGAGGGACCACTCGGGCCCCAGGGAAGAGGGGGGCATGGAGGTGATCAGGGAGGCAGGTAGGCGATGGGGGAGGGGTGGTCTGGAAGGGAAGGAGACAGGTAGAGGGCGAGTGAGAGGGGTCTAGTAGTGAGGAAGGCAGGTAGAGGGCAGTGGTGGAAGATCTGGCAGTTAGCGTGGAAGGTAGGTAGAGGGCAGTGGTGGAAGATCTGGTAGTTAGCGTGGAAGGCAGGTAGAGGGCAGTGGTGGAAGATCTTGCAGTTAGCGTGGAAGGTAGGTAGAGGGCAGTGGTGGAAGATCTGGTAGTTAGCGTGGAAGGCAGGTAGAGGGCAGTGGTGGAAGATCTGGTAGTTAGCGTGGAAGGCAGGTAGAGGGCAGTGGTGGAAGATTTGGCAGTTAGCGTGGAAGGCAGGTAGAGGGCAGTGGTGGAAGAGCTGGCAGTTAGCGTGGAAGGCAGGTAGAGGGCAGTGGTGGACGATCTGGCAGTTAGCGTGGAAGGCAGGTAGAGGGCAGTGGTGGAAGATTGGTATAGAGGAAGGGACTCTTTGAAGGAGGCCAGTAGAGAGGGGGGGGTAGACATGTAGTGGAGAAGGTAGGCAGGTACAGGGCGTGAGGTAGACAGATAGGGGAAGGCAGAGGGCAAGGTGGTGGGCTGGTAGGGGAGGGAGGACCAGGTGGGAGTCTGGTAGGGGAGGGAGGACCAGGTGGGAGTCTGGTAGGGAGGGAGGGCCAGGTGGGGGCTGGTAGGGGAGGGAAGGCCAGGTGGGGCTGGAAGGGGAGGGAGGGCAAGAAGGGGGCTGGTAGGGAGGGAGGGCAAGATGGGGGCTGGTAGGGAGGGAGAGCAAGGTGGGTGCTGGTAGGGGAGGGAGAGCAAGGTGGGG
Organism: Cherax destructor; assembly: GCA_009830355.1. Lineage (NCBI taxonomy): Eukaryota > Metazoa > Arthropoda > Malacostraca > Decapoda > Parastacidae > Cherax > Cherax destructor. The sequence goes on along the minus strand of WNWK01007419.1, from coordinate 83,753 downwards.
CTGGTAGGGGAGGGAAAAGGGGGCTGGTAGGGGAGGGAGGAAAAGGAGGGCCGGGTGGGGTAGGGAAGGGAGAGCAAGGTGAGGGCTAGTAGGGGGAGGAAGGAGAGCAAGGTGGGGGAGGAAGGAAAGGAGGCTGGTAGGAGGGCCAGGTGGTGGGCTGGTAGGGAGGGAGGGAAATGGACGGCAAGGTGGGGCTGGTGGAGGAGGGAGGGCAGGTAGGGAGGGAGGGCATGGTGGTTGCTGGTAGGGAGGGAGAGCAAGGTTGGGGAGGCTGGTAGGGAAGGGAGAGCAAGGTGGGGGCTGGTAGGAAGGAGAGCAAGGTGGGGGCTGGTAGGGAAGGAGAGCAAGGGGGCTGGTAGGGAAAGGAGAGCAAGGTGGGGGCTGGTAGGGAAAGGAGAGCAAGGTGGGGGCTGGTAGGAAGGGAGAGCAAGGTGGGGCTGGTAGGGAAGGGAGAGCAAGGGGGCTGGTAGGGAAGGAGAGCAAGGTGGGGGCTGGTAGGGAAGGGAGAGCAAGGTGGGGGCTGGTAGGGAAGGGAGAGCAAGGTGGGGCTGGTAGGAAGGAGAGCAAGGGGCTGGTAGGGAAGGGAGAGCAAGGTGGGGCTGGTAGGGAAGGAGAGCAAGGTGGGGCTGGTAGGGAAGGGAGAGCAAGGGGCTGGTAGGAAGGGAGAGCAAGGTGGGGCTGGTAGGGAAGGAGAGCAAGGGGGCTGGTAGGGAAGGAGAGCAAGGTGGGGGGGCTGGTCAGGTACAATCCAACCGTTACATTTACTAGCTGCCGCCTACGTCGTGGTCAGCGCCGCCTCCTTCACCTCCCTCCCACCTATTTTGTCTCCCTCTATTTTCCCCCACCTCCCTTTCCTTTTCTCCACCTCCCTCCTTCCCTGTTTCCTTTTCTCCACAGCCCGGCTGGTCAGGTACTGACTAGGTATCTGACCAGTTACCTCCTGAAGACGGCCATGAGTCTATTGGTAATTCCCCTTATGCATGAATGGAGGCTGTTGAACAGTCTTGGGCCCTGAACACTTGTGTTTCTTAGTGTACTCATGGCATCCCTGATTTTCATTAATTAAGGGCGTTACACTGCCGAGTCTTGCTTTCGTAGGGAGTGATTTGTGTGTGCAGGTTTGGGACAAGTCCCATATATATGCATATGCTAAACAATCGCAAACAGGTGATCATAATGCAGAACAAGCCACATGGGGATGGAAATCTTTAGCTCAAGATATTTTGCACTCGTGCGTCGTCAGGAGCTATGCAATGTTGCAAGGCGGGAAAATTCTCTGAGGCAAGGCAGAAGGTATCAGTCCATATAACTCTCAACATTGCATAGCTTCTGACGACGCACGAGAGTGCGAAAGATCCTGGGCTAAAAATTTCCATCCCCATGTGGCTTGTTCTGAGTGTGTGCGCGCGCTAACCCAAACTAGACTCAACTTTTTTGGGTTATCCTAGGTAACCTACATATGCTGCTATGTATGACAATTTGTGTACCTGTACCGAATAAAATTACAGTAATAAGCCAAGATTAATGTGTGGAAACGCTTGTTCAGTTTGGAGAAGTTCAAGTAGTGGTTGTTGATCAGCGTCTCGTATTATTAAGTAAAGCCATTGTCGAAAATAATTTACAAAGCTTCAACAATTTGAAGGATACAGAAATTAAATTAGTCATTAGGCCCTCCCACGTGTGCCGGTAAGCCTACTAGAGAATGTATGTGAATACATGATGAGGGGGTAGATGGTTGTCACGTGTGATTACAGGTGGAGGGGTAGATGGTTGTCTTGTGTGATTACAGGGAAGGGGTAGAGGGTTGTCACGTGATTACAGGGGGAGGGGTAGATGGTTGTCTTGCGTGATTACAGGGAAGGGGTAGAGGGTTATCACGTACAAAGGAGAATGACTAAGTTGATCCCATGTATCAGAAATCTTGCCTATGAGGATAGACTGAGGGCCCTGAATCGCGCACTCTAGAAAGGCGTAGAATTAGGGGTGATATGATTGAGGTGTATAAATGGAAAACAGGAATAAATAAAGGGGATGTAAATAGCGTGCTAAAAATATCTAGTATTGACAGGACTCGCAGCAATGGCTTTAAGTTGGATAAATTCAGATTCAGGAAGGATATAGGAAAGCATTGGTTTGGTAATAGAGTTGTCGATGAGTGGAACAAACTCCCGAGTACAGTTATAGAGGCTAAAACGTTGTGTAGTTTTAAAAATAGGCTAGATAAATATATGAGTGGGTGCGGGTGGGTGTGAGTTGGTCCTGACTAGTTTGTGCTACTAGGTCAGATGCCGTGCTCCTTCCTTGCCCCGACCTGGCTGGGTCGGGGCATTGGCTTAAGCCGGTGGGAGACTTGGACCTGCCTCGCATGGGCCAGTAGGCTTGCTGCAGTGTTCCTTCTTTCTTATGTTCTAATTACAGGGGAGAGGGATAAATGATTATATTGTGTGATTACAGGGGAGGGGTAGAGGGTTGTCACGTAATTACAGGGGGAGGGGTTGAGGGATGTCACGTAATTACAGGGGGAGGGGTTGAGGGATGTCACGTAATTACAGGGGGAGGGATGGATGATTGATTGTCTTGTGTGATTACAGGAGGAGGGGTAGAGGGTTGTCATGTAATTACAGGGGGGAGTGGATGATTGTCTTGTGTGATTACAGGTGGAGGGGTAGATGGTTGTCACGTGTGATTACAGGGGGAGGGGCAGATGGTTGTCACGTGTGATTACAGGTGGAGGGGCAGATGGTTGTCACGTGTGATTACAGGTGGAGGGGCAGATGGTTGTCACGTGTGATTACAGGGGGAGGGGTAGATGGTTGTCACGTGTGATTACAGGGGAGGGGTAGATGGTTGTCACGTGTGATTACAGGTGAAGGGGTAGATGGTTGTCACGTGTGATTACAGGTGGAGGGGTAGATGTATGTCCTGTGTGTGTAGGAGGGTTAGATAGCTGCAAAGACTGGTGGTCGGGGGGGGGGAGTAGGAGGAAACTGAGGGAGTAGTGCTGTGGTTTTCCTGTCAGTGGCCTTTTCACCTTCTGTCTCTCCACCACCCATCATCATCCCCACCACCCATCATCATCCCCACCACCCATCATCATCCCCACCACCCATCATCATCCCCACCACCCATCATCATCCCCACCACCCATCATCATCCCCACCACCCATCATCATCCCCACCACCCATCATCATCCCCACCACCCATCATCATCCCCACCACCCATCATCATCCCCACCACCCATCATCATCCCCACCACCCATCATCATCCCCACCACCCATCATCATCCCCACCACCCATCATCATCCCCACCACAAGCTCCCACCAACACTATTCCACAAATAATCTTTTTTTTACAACTCAAAACCGATATTAACATAAATTTTACGGATAAAAGAAAATGGTGATATTTTTGTCCCGTCGTCAACAGTAAGGAGTGATTGTGAGTGGGAAGTTCATTAGGAAATGCGACTATGACAGGCACACTGGTTTAGTATACTGTAAACAACTCTGGCCAGCTCCACTTTTTACAAGGAGGCACCAGGGTACACATTAGTTTTTAAGGGTAAAACTAGAGGTGCAGGTCGCTCACACTAACATCTCAAGTCTTGCAAAGTGTCACAAGTATTTAACTTCAATTTTTTAAAAGGCACAAGGTTGTGAGTGGAGGTGAACACTGCTTCACAGTAAGAGGGAGGATGTCTCACATAAGCATGACAGTATTGTAGCTATATCAAAGAGGATATTGTGTATTATAACTTTGTTTTGCCCTTGTATTTGGCAGCTGTGTCCATGGACTTACAGCTTATAAAATGAAGTCAAAAGACAAAACAAAATAGGGGATATTAAAACAGCACAATAAATCACAGGAAGTGATAACAAATAAAGCAAAAATCCAGTTTGGGGTACAGTAAAAACTCAGTTAAGGACATTGTCTTGCGACTTTACTCTCTTCCTAAGATCAGATATAGACAATAATTCATGGCATTGTGTAATCTTGCCAGGCCTTAATTAAAAAAAATGCCAGAATGTTGTCCTAGTAGGCAAACATTGCTCAGCTACAGTGTCAACATGTTCAGTGCGCCAAGGAAAACCATTAACAGAAAAAATCAAACTGCTTCAATAAAGTACTTGAATGCAGATGAGATGTACATAACACTTTAATGCTTGCTGGGGCAGTGACCCTGAGAACCATCTGTTAAGTGAGTAGTGCTCTCCCAGGGGACAAGAGGAAAGGTTCCCAGATCCTGTGAGAGACAAAGACTGAGAAGGTTCACACAGGGTTCTCCCCATGATACTTACATAAGAACATAAGAACATAAGAAAGGAGGAACACTGCAGCAGGCCTACTGGCCCATGCGAGGCAGGTCCAAATCTCCCACCGACTTAAGCCAATGCCCCGACCCATCCAGGTCAGGTTACATTCACTTAAGGAAGGAGCACGGCATCTGACCTAGTAGCACAAACTAGTCAGGTCCAACTCACACCCACCCGCACCCACTCATATATTTATCCAGCCTATTTTTAAAACTACACAACGTTTTAGCCTCTATAACTGTACTCGGGAGTTTGTTCCACTCATCGACAACTCTATTACCAAACCAATGCTTTCCTATATCCTTCCTGAATCTGAATTTATCCAACTTAAAGCCATTGCTGCGAGTCCTGTCAATACTAGATATTTTTAGCACGCTATTTACATCACCTTTATTTATTCCTGTTTTCCATTTATACACCTCAATCATATCCCCCTAATTCTACGCCTTTCTAGAGAGTGCAGATTCAGGGCCCTCAGTCTATCCTCATAGGGAAGATTTCTGATACATGGAATCAACTTAGTCATCCTCCTTTGTACGTTTTCCAGAGCATTTATATCCATTCTGTAATACGGTGACCAAAACTGTGCAGCATAATCTAGATGAGGCCTCACCAAGGATATATAGAGTTGAAGAACAACCTGAGGACTCCTATTATTTATGCTTCTTGATATGAAGCCAAGGATTCTGTTCGCTTTATTGCGAACACTTATGCACTGCTGTCTTGGTTTTAGATTACTGCTAACCAGAACTCCTAAATCCTTTTCGCAATCAGTAGTATTAAGATCTATATTATTTAGTTTATATGTGGCATGGTTATTGTCCTGTCCAATATTTAGAACTTTGCATTTATCTATATTAAACTGCATCTGCCACTTCTCCGACCACTGCATCAGTCTATTCAAATCTTCCTGGAGTGCTCTAATGTCCTCATTTGAATGAATTGGACGGCCTATTTTGGTGTCATCGGCAAACTTGCTTATGTCGCTATTTATTCCCTCATCTATGTCGTTTATGTAGATTGTGAACAACAAGGGGCCCAATACTGACCCCTGTGGAACACCGCTTGTGACACTTCCCCACTCTGATTTCTCCCCATTTATGCAAACTCTCTGCTGCCTATTTGGTGGGGCAGAGAGAGGGGACAGGTACCCAGAGCTTATTTGTATTTACAATGTAGCGGTGTCACCTTGTTTTGTTGCATCCCATGTTAAGCAGTCTCTCTGTGTCAGTGATAATGTCATATATAGTCCACCCATCCTTTGTCCTCTCCTAGTTCCAAGCCTCTCGTATACTATATTAATTCTGCTAGATTCATAACGCAGAATTTTGTGTCGCCAAGCTTGTCTTGATGTTATGTGAGAATTGTTCTTTCCTAAAGTGTGTGCAAAATGACTTTCTTTCATCTTTGTTTTAGTGATTGTACTGTCACTTCATCATCCCTTGATTGTCCTGTCATCAGAGAGCATATCAACTTTATTTCCCACACCTTGGAAGACCTGACATGCTTACCTAGCCTGCTCTCCTCTGATGATCACACCCTAAATGCACATTTGCTCTGATTTCCTAATGCCAATTTATTATATTATCTGTGACCCTTTCTCTCCTTTCTGCTGATGTCCTTTCCTCAGTACATCCACAACTTACCTGCTGACTGTTAATTTAATAACTTGTGCACCCCATATCCATCCTGTTTACCTGGAGAGAGTTCCAGGGGTCAACGCCCCTGCGGCCCGGTCTGTGACCAGGCCTAGTCCCCTTGAATGTGTCTTTCACCTCAGCAGTTTTGTACTTAATATAATAATACAGTACAATAATAGCATGAATATAATACAGTACAGTAATAGTTCCTTTGGTTCCCAAGGTGATGTCTTGGTTACCTGCGGCCTGGTCCATGACCAGGCCTCATAGTGGATCAGGGTCTGATCAACCAGGCTGTTACTACTGGCTCCACATAAATTGATGTACGAACCACAGCCCTGTTGGTCAAGTACTGACTTAGCTGCCTGTCCAGCTCCCTCTTAAAGACAGCCAGGGGTCTATTGGTAATCCCCCTTGTGTATGCTGGGAGGCAGTTGAATAGTCTTGGGCCCCTGATACTTATTGTGTTGTCTTTGCTTTTCCTTGGGGGATGTTGCACCACCTGCCAAGTGTTTTGCTTTCATAGGGAGTGATTTCCGTGTGTAGATTTGGGACTAGTTCCTCTAGGATTTTCCAAGTGTATTTTATCATGTATGTATCTTTCTCACCTGTGTTCCAAGGAGTGCAGGCCAAGGGACTTCAAACATTCCCATTAATTTAGGTGCTTTATTGTACTTATATGTGCAGTGAAAGTTCTCTGTATATTCTCCTGGTTTGCAATTTTTACCTTACCGGTTGGACTGTGATTTGCCAAATTCAATTCGCAGGACGTGTACATCTTCATTTGTTACCGCCACACTTTCGCAGCACTGCAAGGAGAATTCTTCCATCTCCCACTTCTCATATTGGTTCTTGTTTGTGTGTGCTCATACTAACAGTGCAGTATTAATATGTAAATATCTAGATAAGTACATAGTATGGAGTTGTGAAGGAGTGTGGGTGGTGGTTGAGAATTCCGCCAGTGGGTGGAGTCTGATTACGAGGGATGGGTACTGACTGGCATAGAGCACCCGTGTTCCTAACAGGTGGTTCCAAAAATAATACACAAATAACCTGCACGTAGGAGAGGGGAGCTTGCGACCACATTTCGGTCTGACTTGGACCATTTACAGTCTCACTCGACCCAAGATAAATCAGCTGCGAATCATGGTGTCTGAAGAGTAGCTTTGTTGATTATGTGAATGTGACCAGAGAGGAGTCTTGGGGTTGGGCATGGGTAGTTAAGGGGGTATTCCGTGCCATTGCTAGTATAAGAATAGCCAAGCGAATTGGAGAATGAGGCAACAGAGGAGGACCATGTGAGTGTGTCGAGTGGGTGGGTGAAGTTCTAGTGCATGGTAACCTCTAGCATGACTAGATCTACACTCATCAACACGGCCATGCTCAGCTCGACGCGTTGCTTCACTCTGGCGAGGAAGAAGATAACCACTCAGAGCATCCATAAGAACATAAGAACATAAGAAAGAAGGAACACTGCAGCAGGCCTACTGGCCCATGCGAGGCAGGTCCAAGTCTCCCACCGGCTTAAGCCAATGCCCCGACCCAGCCAGGTCAGGTTACATTCACTTAAGGAAGGAGCACGGCATCTGACCTAGTAGCACAAACTAGTCAGGACCAACTCACACCCACCCGCACCCACTCATATATTTATCTAGCCTATTTTTAAAACTACACAACGTTTTAGCCTCTATAACTGTAATCGGGAGTTTGTTCCACTCATCCACAACTCTATTACCAAACCAATGCTTTCCTATATCCTTCCTGAATCTGAATTTATCCAATTTAAAGCCATTGCTGCGAGTCCTGTCAATACTAGATATTTTTAGCATGCTATTTACATCACCTTTATTTATTCCTGTTTTCCATTTATACACCTCAATCATATCCCCCCTAATTCTACGCCTTTCTAGAGAGTGCAGATTCAGGGCCCTCAGTCTATCCTCATAGGGAAGATTTCTGATACATGGAATCAACTTAGTCATCCTCCTTTGTACGTTTTCCAGAGCATTTATATCCATTCTGTAATACGGTGACCAAAACTGTGCAGCATAATCTAGATGAGGCCTAACCAAGGATATATAGAGTTGAAGAATAACCTGAGGACTCCTATTATTTATGCTTCTTGATATGAAGCCAAGGATTCTGTTCGCTTTATTGCGAACACTTATGCACTGCTGTCTAGGTTTTAGATTACTGCTAATCAGAACTCCTAAATCCTTTTCGCAATCAGTAGTATTAAGATCTACATTATTTAGTTTATATGTGGCATGGTTATTGTCCTGTCCAATATTTAGAACTTTGCATTTATCTATATTAAACTGCATCTGCCACTTCTCCGACCACTGCATCAGTCTATTCAAATCTTCCTGGAGTGCTCTAATGTCCTCATTTGAATGAATTGGACGGCCTATTTTGGTGTCATCGGCAAACTTGCTTATGTCGCTATTTATTCCCTCATCTATGTCGTTTATGTAGATTTTGAACAACAAGGGGCCCAATACTGACCCCTGTGGAACACCGCTTGTGACACTTCCCCACTCTGATTTCTCCCCATTTATGCAAACTCTCTGCTGCCTATTTGTCAACCATGCCTCTATCCAGGAAAAAATTTATCCTATTCCGTGTGCCTTAATTTTCCTCAATAGTCTCTGATGTGGGACTCTATCAAAAGCCTTACTGAAGTCCATATACACAACATCATATTCATTACCATGATCCACCTCCTCAAATACCTTAGTGAAAAAGTTATTAAATTTGTAAGGCAGGAACGCCCTTTTGTAAAACCGTGCTGAGATTCATTGATTAATTTATGCTTTTCAAGATGGCTGCGAATTGCCTCGGCTATTATTGATTCCATAAATTTTCCCACTATGGAGGTTAGGCTTATTGGTCTATAGTTCGAAGCTAAGGACCTGTCTCCTGCTTTGAAAATAGGTATTACATTTGCAATTTTCCACTTATCTGGCACCATGCCAGTTTGCAGTGATATGTTGAAAAGATTAGCCATAGGTTTGCTAAGCTCCTCTTTACATTCCTTTAGAACCCTTGTATACAGTTCATCAGGGCCTGGGATTTGTTAGGTTTTAATTTATCTATTTGTCTAAGGACCATGTCACTTGTGACCCTAATCGTGTATAGTTTACTATCGTCCTGTTCTACATAATTTATTATTTCTGGAATATCGCTAGTATCTTCCTGTGTAAAAACTGAGAGGAAGTAAGTGTTAAAAATTCTACACATTTCCTTATCACTGACGGTGAGCTGACCTGAGTAACTTTTGAGTGGGCCTATCTTGTCTCTAATCTTACTTCTGTATACCTGAAAAAATATTTTTGGGTTAGTCTTCGATTCTCTTGCAACTTTAACCTCATAGTCTCTTTTTGCTTTTCTTATTCCCTTTTTTTTCTCTCTTTAACTGAATATATTGATTACTTAATTGCCCCTCTCCTCTTTTGATTCGCCTATATGCCTCTTTTTTGACCAATGAGATGTTTTAATCTATTGTTCATCCACTTGGGATCATTTTTGTTTGATCTGATTTCCTATTAGGAACATAAGTTGTCTGAGCAGCTAGAACTATTCTCTGAAAACGTCATATTGGCAATCACCACCTACCTGACCCACTGTCAGGTCATTCCAGTTCAGCCTACCCAGGTAATTTTTCAGTCCTATGAAATCAGCCAGGCGGAAGTCAGGGACAGAGACTTGATTGCAATTATTAGGGTAATTCCATGATATATTAAAACCAAGTGATTTGTGATCACTTTCCCCAAGCTCATCATTAACCTCAAGATTATTAATTACCGATTCCCTGCTGGCAAGAACCAAGTCTAGCAGGTTATTTCCTCTAGTTGGATCTGTCACCAACTGTTTCAGAAAACAATCCTGAATCGTATCAAGAAAGTCACTTGACTCTAAATTTTCTGTCAAATTGCTCCAGTCAATTTGTCTAAAGTTGAAATCTCCCATTAGCACAACATTTTCATGTGTAGATGCCTTACGAATTTCATCCCATAGAAGTTTACTGCACTCCCTATCAAGATTTGGGGGCCTGTAAATCACACCCAAGATAAGTTTTACACGGCCCTCAAGAAGCTGTAACCAAACAGATTCAGTGGCTGACGCTTCTAATTTTATATCTTGTCTAACACAACAATTTAAATTGTCTCTGACATACATCGCTACTCCACCACCCTTCCTGTTGACCCTATCAGTGTGGAATAATTTATAGCCTTGTATGTGACATTCAGAAGGCAACTCTCTATCTTTCAGATTGAGCCAGGTCTCTGTTATAGCAATAATATCTATGTTTCCTGCACTTGCAATTAATCTTAACTCATCTATCTTATTTCTTACACTCCTGCTATTAGTATAGTAAACCTTAAGGGAGCTAGTCTCTTGTTTCCCTCTGCTGTCTCCCTTTGTTTGCTGACCTGATCCATTGTATTTATTTGTAACCTTATTATGAATTTCTTTTATACACTTACTGTTTTCAGCCCTAGTGTTCCTAACTGACTGTTTCCCACACACACCCATACCTGTATCTTCTATCCCTGGAAGTCTTTGAGTCAACACGGCCATGCTCAGCTCGACGCATTGCTTCACTCTGGCGAGGAAGAAGATAAACCACTCAGAGCATCCCTGGAAGTCTTGAGTCAACACGGCCATGCTCAGCTCGACGCATTGCTTCACTCTGGCGAGGAAGAAGATAAACCACTCAGAGCATCCCTGGAAGTCTTGAGTCAACACGGCCATGCTCAGCTCGACGCATTGCTTCACTCTGGCGAGGAAGAAGATAAACCACTCAGAGCATCCCTGGAAGTCTTGAGTCAACACGACCATGCTCAGCTCGACGCGTTGCTTCACTCTGGCGAGGAAGAAGATAAACCACTCAGAGCATCCCTGGAAGTCTTGAGTCAACACGGCCATGCTCAGCTCGACGCATTGCTTCACTCTGGCGAGGAAGAAGATAAACCACTCAGAGCATCCCTGGAAGTCTTGAGTCAACACGACCATGCTCAGCTCGACGCATTGCTTCACTCTGGCGAGGAAGAAGATAAACCACTCAGAGCATCCCTGGAAGTCTTGAGTCAACACGGCCATGCTCAGCTCGACGCGTTGCTTCACTCTGGCGAGGAAGAAGATAAACCACTCAGAGCATCCCTGGAAGTCTTGAGTGAACACGACCATGCTCAGCTCGACGCGTTGCTTCACTCTGGCGAGGAAGAAGATAAACCACTCAGAGCATCCCTGGAAGTCTTGAGTCAACACGGCCATGCTCAGCTCGACGCGTTGCTTCACTCTGGCGAGGAAGATAAACCACTCAGAGCATCCCTGGAAGTCTTGAGTGAACACGACCATGCTCAGCTCGACGCGTTGCTTCACTCTGGCGAGGAAGAAGATAAACCACTCAGAGCATCCCTGGAAGTCTTGAGTCAACACGGCCATGCTCAGTTGGGCTGGATGTTATAGTTCTGTGGGATTGCTTGTCTCGGCACAGGCCATCCCTCCAGCTTTGGGTTTTACTCAGGTGGGTGCCATAGTTGTACTTGCTTAGGCACCTTCTCAGAGTACCACTAAAATCTGTGACTGCCAAGTTGTGAAACTGTATGATCACTAATTTGTGGTTATATTATTGCAATTAGTGGATTTGAACTATGCCTAGTTTAAGGTGTCTTATCTTGTTTTGTGTATTTAATTTGCCATGTAAGCATTTTTGGAGGAACATCCTGGGATGGCTCCACAGGCCATGTCTGTATATACACTAACAGGTATATGTCTTAGTGTATATATGTTGAGGGTTGCCTTTTATCCCTGTTTTAGGAATTAGTCTTTGTATATATGCTGAGGGTTTCACTTTTATCCGTGTATCAGGAAGTGGATCTTGACTGGCAGTGACGTTCACCCTTGACCCATGTGTAGTTCTAAAGCCTAAACCTAGTAAAACCAAGTTTATGGTTCCTCTTATTTCTTAGCTGGGGCCTTTGGTTAAAAAAAAAAAAAAAGTGATAAGCCGCTGCTTTGCTGAAGGCCTCTGTGGATTTCTTTGAAAGGTATAACACATTATCTACTCCTCTCTTAACTTTACAGTGTGTTGCAATAGATTTATCTACAGTAGCTACTAGCTCCAACTTAATCTCTGACAAGAATTTCAAATTTATTCTGCTAACTTTTTCATCCTCCTCATTGTTACTTTATTCTCACTTGACTTTTAACAATGCCTTGGTGTTGTCATTGCAGCATCAGTGTTGATAGCATGGGCAGATGCAACTGCTGTAGATCCTGCTGTGTCACAACCAGCTCTACTCTTCTCATTTGTTGTAATGTAATGCAATGTGACTGCCATTGGAGTAGGCATAGTGAAGAGCAGAGAGGCTGTAGTTACAATTAGACAACACTGTTCAACATCTGTGGCTTAAGCCTTAAATATGCTACCAGCAAATGTTACAAATAATGCTGCAATGAAGAGAGAAGTGTTCAAGACTGGACATCTTATTGCTAAAGATGCCAGATCAGCCGGGTTGTGATGGTTATGTGAGCCAGTGGGCTATTAGTGCCAATAACCTGGTTAACCATGTTATCAACAGGAAAGCCTGGACTCAGGCTGGGCTATGGGACTAGAAGAGCCCTTGAAATTGGTCACAGGTAAAGCTGCCTCACCAATTATTTCTGGTAATCTAATGTCCTTATTTAATTTTATTATGTTCATCTTCCTCTTAAGCAGATGACTCCTTCCTGAGTCATGTTGAGTATCATTAATGTATGCTAGTATAATACAGTGCAGTAATGTATGCTGGTATAATACAGCACAGATGTATGCTGGTATAATACAGTGCAGTAATGTATGCTGGTATAATACAGTGCAGTAATATATGCTGGTATAATACAGTGCAGATGTATGCTGGTATAATACAGCATAGATGTATGCTGGTATAATACAGCACAGATGTATGATACAGAACAGTAATGTATGCTAGTGTAATACACCGCAGTAATGTAAATATTCACATTAGCAGTAAGATAGTGGAGGATGACTGGAGGTGCAGACGTGTGTGTGACCCACAGTTTGGGCTCTACTACACAGTAGCTTCATGTTTGGTGTACCTTCAACTTTGTGCTAGCTCTCTGGAAGCCTCTCTCTCATGTGACGTTCATTTTGTTTTTCAGGGATTGTGTCGTCGTCACATAAGGTGAAATGTTGTCAGCCCTGCTGATATTGGTGTATTAGTTTCTTAAAGCTTCTCCTTAGTGTTGTGCGATAGCCACTATTGTAAAGTCCCTTCCATATTGATAGGTCTAATTTTGTAAAGTCTCTCTCCATCCTTCTTTGCTTTCTCTGTACACTAAATATGTTTTGTAATTATTTGAAGTTAACACATGTCCTATATTCAGTTTTTTTTATTGAAATACTTAAGTTTCCATTAGTTATAACACGCTACCTCCTTGAACCGCATTCCAGCTCTCTTTCAACCTTTTATATTGTAGTCTATTGTTCTTTCTCTTGCTGTCCAAAAAAATGACTTAAATTTCTGCAGTATATCCTATTATGAAAGTGTGCGCGGCTGTTATGTGCCTCCCAGGAGAGCATTACCTGTGCTGCATATCTTGATTCTTCCTTCATATTTCATACTTTGGCATCCATTTGTATGCTTAGGGATCTACTATATGAAATCGCTTAAAGCCAATAACAACTCTTAACAAAAAGCTGCTGCAGAAAGCCTCAGGTAGCCCTCCAGGTAGCCTTATCTTAGGTATACACCTGGATAGCTGCAACTAGGTATACACCTGGATAGCTGCAACTAGGTATACACCTGGATAGTTGCAACTAGGTATACACCTGGATAGCTGCAACAAAACTTTTAGGCATAATGCAAAGCAAAAATCTCTTTTTTTGATATCCCGTGTTGGACTCCAGCTGAGTAAAAACTTGGTGAACTTAAACTACACTAACATGTGGAAAACCCTCTGCTTGAAGCTTCTTAATCTTCCCTATCTGCTTATTTACATCCAGTTCCCTCCCTGTATTTCTTGCTTCAACTATTCTCTTTCTACTTCTATATATTTTACAATATACTACAAGTGCTTCTTTTACACATAGCTGTTGTACTGATAATTTTACTTAGTATTCTCTTTGTCTTGACTTCTTATATCCGTTTCTTCAGAAATAATTCTCGTAAGTCATTTTCATTGCATTGTCTTGTATTGTAACTCAGGAAATGATAATAGCATGGTTATAGTGGTGGGTGCGTGAAGGCTTGGAGCATGGTTATAGTGGGTGCGTGAAGGCTTGGAGCATGGTTATAGTGGGTGTGTGAAGGCTTGGAGCATGGTTATAGTGGGTGCGTGAAGGCTTGGAGCATGGTTATAGAGGGTGTGTGAAGGCTTGGAGCATGGTTATAGTGGGTGTGTGAAGGCTTGGAGCATGGTTATAGTGGGTGCGTGAAGGCTTGGAGCATGGTTATAGAGGGTGTGTGAAGGCTTGGAGCATGGTTATAGTGGGTGCGTGAAGGCTTGGAGCATGGTTATAGTGGGTGCGTGAAGGCTTGGAGCATAAGAACATAAGAAAGAAGGAACACTGCAGCAGGCCTACTGGCCCATGCGAGGCAGGTCCATTCTCCCACCGGCTTAAGCCAATGCCCCGACCCAGCCAGGTCAGGTTACATTCACTTAAGGAAGGAGCACGGCATCTGAACTAGTAGCACAAACTAGTCAGGTACAACTCACACCCACCCGCACCCACTCATATATTTATCTAGCCTATTTTTAAAACTACACAACGTTTTAGCCTCTATAACTGTACTCGGGAGTTTGTTCCACTCATCGACAACTCTATTAAAAAAACCAATGCTTTCCTATATCCCTTCTGAATCTGAATTTATCCAACTTAAAGCCATTGCTTCGAGTCCTGTCAATACAAGATATTTTTAGCACGCTATTTACATCCCCTTTATTTATTCCTGTTTTCCATTTATATACCTCAATCATATCCCCCCTAATTCTACGCCTGTCTAGAGAGTGCAGATTCAGGGCCCTCAGTCTATCCTCATAGGGAAGATTTCTGATACATGGAATCAACTTAGTCATCCTCCTTTGTACGTTTTCCAGAGCATTTATATCCATTCTGTAATACGGTGACCAAAACTGTGCAGCATAATCTAGATGAGGCCTAACCAAGGATATATAGAGTTGAAGAACAACCTGAGGACTCCTATTATTTATGCTTCTTGATATGAAGCCAAGGATTCTGTGAAGGCTTGGAGCATGGTTATAGTGGGTGTGTGAAGGCTTGGAGCATGGTCGCCCTCTCGCTGCTGGAGGAGTGGTCGCCCTCTCGCTGCTGGAGGAGGGTTCGCCCTCTCGCTGCTGGAGGAGGGTTCGCCCTCTCGCTGCTGGAGGAGGGTTCGCCCTCTCGCTGCTGGAGGAGGGTTCGCCCTCTCGCTGCTGGAGGAGGGTTCGCCCTCTCGCTGCTGGAGGAGGGTTCGCCCTCTCGCTGCTGGAGGAGGGTTCGCCCTCTCGCTGCTGGAGGAGGGTTCGCCCTCGCTGCTGGAAGAGGGTTCGCCCTCTCGCTGCTGGAGGAGGGTTCGCCCTCTCGCTGCTGGAGGAGGGTTCGCCCTCTCGCTGCTGGAGGAGGGTTCGCCCTCTCGCTGCTGGAGGAGGGTTCGCCCTCTCGCTGCTGGAGGAGGGTTCGCCCTCTCGCTGCTGGAGGAGGGTTCGCCCTCTCGCTGCTGGAAGAGGGTTCGCCCTCTCGCTGCTGGAGGAGGGTTCGCCCTCTCGCTGCTGGAGGAGTGGCCACCCTCACAACCACTTGACAAAGGTCCTTGATGTGGCCTTGAGCTCACTCTCTTAATGGAGCAGCACTTCTCTACACGCTATCACCACCACCACCAGATATACTGGTAGTGTCTACACGCTATCACCACCACCACCAGATATACTGGTAGTGTCTACACGCTATCACCACCACCACCAGATATACTGGTAGTGTCTACACGCTATCACCACCACCACCAGATATACTGGTAGTGTCTACACGCTATCACCACCACCACCAGATATACTGGTAGTGTCTACACGCTATCACCACCACCACCAGATATACTGGTAGTGTCTACACGCTATCACCACCACCACCAGATATACTGGTAGTGTCTACACGCTATCACCACCACCACCAGATATACTGGTAGTGTCTACACGCTATCACCACCACCACCAGATATACTGGTAGTCCTACACGCTATCACCACCACCACCAGATATACTGGTAGTGTCTACACGCTATCACCACCACCACCAGATATACTGGTAGTCTCTACACGCTATCACCACCACCACCAGATATACTGGTAGTCTCTACACGCTATCACCACCACCACCAGATATACTGGTAGTCTCTACACGCTATCACCACCACCACCAGATATACTGGTAGTCTCTACACGCTATCACCACCACCACCAGATATACTGGTAGTGTCTACACGCTATCACCACCACCACCAGATATACTGGTAGTGTCTACACGCTATCACCACCACCACCAGATATACTGGTAGTGTCTACACGCTATCACCACCACCACCAGATATACTGGTAGTCTCTACACGCTATCACCACCACCACCAGATATACTGGTAGTGTCTACACGCTATCACCACCACCACCAGATATACTGGTAGTGTCTACACGCTATCACCACCACCACCAGATATACTGGTAGTCTCTACACGCTATCACCACCACCACCAGATATATTTTCCATTCCCACCACACCAGAAACGTAGTACGTATCACCACCACCACCAGATATCTGGTGGTTCACGCTACCCCCCAGTTACGGTTACACTATCACCCCACCACCAGATATCTGGTGTTCTCACGCTATCACCACCACCACCAGATACGGTGTCACGTCCCACACACCGACGGTGTTCTCGTACACCACCACCACCAGTCTGGTGTTTCATATCACCACACCACCAGATATCTGGTGTTCTACACGCATCACCACCACCGATATCGGTAGTCACGTATCACCACCACCAGATATACTAGTTCACTATCACCACCCCACCGAATACTGGTAGTTCTACACGATCACCACCACCACCAGATATCTGGTGTTCCACGTATCACCACCACCACAGATATCGGTGGTCTCACTATCCACCCACCAGATATCTGGTAGTTCTCACGTATCACCACCACCCGATCTGGTGTTCCACGATCACCACCACCACCAGATTTGGTGTAACGTCCCACCCCCCAGATATGGTGTTCACGTATCACCACCACCAGATATACTGGTGTCTCGTATCACCACACCACCGTCGTGTCACGCTATCACCACCACCACCAGATATCGGTAGTCCAGTATCACCACCTACACCAGATATACTGGTATGTCTCACATCACCACCACCACCAGATATACTGGTAGTTCTCGCTATCACCACCACCACCAGATATACTGGTATTCTAACCGACACCACCACCACCAGTATATCACACACGGATTCTACAACCACGTATACAGCTCACCAGTATACGCCAGCCCAATACTGTATTCACACCAGTATACGCACCACACGTATACCCCGATTACTGGTATCTCTCACGACACCACCACCACAGATATACTGGTATCTACGCTATCACCACCACCACCAGATATACGGTAGTTCTACACGCTATCACCACCACCACCAGATATACTGGTAGTTCTACAGCTATCACCACCACCACCAGATATACTGGTAGTTCTACTATCACCACCACCACCAGATATACTGGTAGTGTCTCCTATCACCACCACCACCAGATATACTGGAGTGTCTACACTATCACCACCACCACCAGATATACTGGTATGTCTACACGTATCACCACCACCACCAGATATACTGGTAGTGTCTACAGCTATCACCACCACCACCAGATATACTGGTAGTGTCTACACGCTATCACCACACCACCAGATATACTGGTACCACGGTATCACCACCACCACCAGATATACTGGTAGTGTCTACACGCTATCACCACCACCACCAGATATACTGGTAGTTCACACGTATCACCACCACCCCAGATATATGGTAGTCTCTAATAGGATCACCACCACCACCAGATAACTGGTAGTTCACGTATCACACCACCACCAGATACCAGTTCTACACGCTATCACCACCACCACCAGATATACTGGTAGTGTCTACACGCTATCACCACCACCACCAGAATACTGGTAGTCTCTACACGCTATCACCACCACCACCAGATATACTGGTAGTCTCTACACGGTATCACCACCACCACCAGATATACTGGTAGTCTCTACACGCTATCACCACCACCACCAGATATACTGGTAGTCTCTACACGGTATCACCACCACCACCAGATATACTGGTAGTGTCTACACGCTATCACCACCACCACCAGATCTACTGGTCACCTTCATTTAGTCACGGACCTGTAATATAAACCTACGCATGAGTGGATGTGGGTGGGTGTGAGTTGGACCTGCCTAGCACGGGCCAGTAGGCCTTCAAAGTGTCCCTCCTTTCTTATATACTGGCTACCCCTTATCAAGTGGTTTAAGCCAAGACACGAACAAACACTTAAGATATAGTAGAAAATGTTTCTCTCCTGGGACCTTTTTTACTTATAATATGCAAAGGTCAGGAATAACTGTATATAGGTTTTGGAAGCATGAGAGACGTAGTGACGTGATAAGAGTGGGAGCATGAGAGACGTAGTGATGTTATATGAGTGGGAGCATGAGAGACGTAGTGATGTGATAAGAGTGGGAGCATGAGAGACGTAGTGATGTGATAAGAGTGGGAGCATGAGAGACGTAGTGATGTGATAGGAGTGGGAGCATGAGACGTAGTGATGTGATAGGAGTGGGAGCATGAGAGACGTAGTGACGTGATAAGAGTGGGAGCATGAGAGACGTAGTGACGTGATAAGAGTGGGAGCATGAGAGACGTAATAAGAGTGGGAGCATGAGAGACGTAGTGACGTGATAAGAGTGGGAGCATGAGAGACGTAATAAGAGTGGGAGCATGAGCGACGTAGTGATGTGATAAGAGTGGGAGCATGAGAGACGTGATAAGAGTGGGAGCATGAGAGACGTGATAAGAGTGGGAGCATGAGAGACGTAATAAGAGTGGGAGCATGAGAGACGTAGTGATGTGATAAGAGTGGGAGCATGAGAGACGTGATAAGAGTGGGAGCATGAGAGACGTAGTGATGTGATAAGAGTGGGAGCATGAGAGACGTGATAAGAGTGGGAGCATGAGAGACGTAGTGATGTGATAAGAGTGGGAGCATGAGAGACGTAGTGATGTGATAAGAGTGGGAGCATGAGAGACGTAGTGATGTGATAAGAGTGGGAGCATGAGAGACGTAGTGATGTTATAGGAGTGGGAGCATGAGACGTAGTGATGTGATATGAGTGGGAGCATGAGAGACGTAGTGACGTGATAAGAGTGGGAGCATGAGAGACGTAGTGACGTGATAAGAGTGGGAGCATGAGAGACGTAGTGACGTGATAAGAGTGGGAGCATGAGAGACGTAATAAGAGTGGGAGCATGAGAGACGTAATAAGAGTGGGAGCATGAGAGACGTAATAAGAGTGGGAGCATGAGAGACGTAGTGACGTGATAAGAGTGGGAGCATGAGAGACGTAGTGATGTGATAAGAGTGGGAGCATGAGAGACGTAGTGATGTGATAAGAGTGGGAGCATGAGAGACGTGATAAGAGTGGGAGCATGAGAGACGTGATAAGAGTGGGAGCATGAGAGACGTGATAAGAGTGGGAGCATGAGAGACGTAGTGATGTGATAAGAGTGGGAGCATGAGAGACGTAGTGATGTGATAAGAGTGGGAGCATGAGAGACGTAGTGATGTGATAAGAGTGGGAGCATGAGAGACGTAGTGATGTGATAAGAGTGGGAGCATGAGAGACGTAGTGATGTTATAGGAGTGGGAGCATGAGACGTAGTGATGTGATATGAGTGGGAGCATGAGAGACGTAGTGACGTGATAAGAGTGGGAGCATGAGAGACGTAGTGACGTGATAAGAGTGGGAGCATGAGAGACGAGTACGATAAGATGACATGAAGCGATAAGAGTGGGAGCATGAGAGACGTAATAAGAGTGGGAGCATGAGAGACGTAATAAGAGTGGGAGCATGAGAGACGTAGTGACGTGATAAGAGTGGGAGCATGAGAGACGTAGTGATGTGATAAGAGTGGGAGCATGAGAGACGAGTGATGTGATAAGAGTGGGAGCATGAGAGACGTGATAAGAGTGGGAGCATGAGAGACGTGATAAGAGTGGGAGCATGAGAGACGTGATAAGAGTGGGAGCATGAGAGACGTGATAAGAGTGGGAGCATGAGAGACGTGATAAGAGTGGGAGCATGAGAGACGTGATAAGAGTGGGAGCATGAGAGACGTGATAAGAGTGGGAGCATGAGAGACGTGATAAGAGTGGGAGCATGAGAGACGTGATAAGAGTGGGAGCATGAGAGAGAAAAGTTAAGGTGGCTGGTGAGGTCACGTGATTCCTGTGTTGTGAACTAGATAGAAAACAATTACACACATGTGCAACACTTAGGTATATTTATTATGGAAGAGTTTTGCCACACACTGGCTGGTTGAGTATCATGCATGGCAGTGGGTTTTTGTTTTTTTAAATAGTTTAGCTTGCATTATTATGTTGCACGGTATCAGTGACGGTGATTAATGAAACTTACAGGCGCCTTCCACGCCCAGGCTCAGGTTCAGTCAAGCTTAAGCTAATTTTCCATAACGACACGAAAGCATTGATTAGGAAGCCTTATTCGGTGTATCGCCTGTCCAACACGACAAAGTGGAGATGTCAGGTGGATATTTATAGGAATTATCCCAGGTTCTCTACACATACGGTGCTATGTAACTGTATTTGTGTACACCTGAATAAACTTACTCACAAATGGGATGTTCTTAAGAATCGTTAAGACAAATGGTAGACACTGAAATGCGATGACCAGGAAGTGGATAGATGGCAACAAAGATCACAACACAATTACATCAGTTAAATATTAATACTTTCTCAGTTTCATGGTTGTAGGAAATTGAATAAATTTGATATTTTGCCGGCAGACTCCATGCACAGTTAGGTATGACAAGGCCCATGAGTTGAGACACCAGCAATGCCGCTCAGTGGAGTTTAAAAGTCGGGAGCAAGACTAGACCCAGACAAAGAGAAATAAGAATATAAACTGCCTGCTTACTGTGTGCGTTAAGTTCAACACTTGTTTCATGTGCTGGTGTGTCGGGAAGTGGCAGGTGTGGTGCAGCTGCCACTGATGTGAACCATGGTTTCCAAGCGCCCCTTTCCTCTCCTCTACCCATGTCCTCTTTCTGCTGTTGCTCAGTGTGGTGGTTTTGAGGTAGAGGGGGAGCACATTATCCAACACTTGTACTAGTTGGTAAAATTAAATTTTGGGCGGTGGAATATAAGGCAGCCAGTACACTTCTCCACTAAGTGTTGGAGATATCAACGGGGCACTAGTAATGAGCTGTCTCACTTCAAGACCGCCTACCTCGCCACCACAGCTATTTTATCACCGTCACCACAGTCTGTTTTGCCACCATCTCCACCACTTACTAACACTACTACAATACTTCCGTACCACGACCACTGCTACAAAGCTAAATGGGTCCTCCATAACATAACTGACACACATGTTACCCTATTTCTGCATGTTAATATTACTTCAAGGTTTTGTCTGTAATGCCATGAAGAGCAACCTTCCTCATCAGGCTCTCGTATGGCAGCATTAATCTTCGTTTTACACCAGATTTTACCCACTGGGGACTATATTCTCCGTTTCTGTAATCTGATTATTTTCCTCGCTTTCTCTTCCAGCATGCCTACCACCACCCACTGATATTACCATTTCACTGCAGTCCTAACTACCAAGACATCGCCGCCCCCGCTAGCTAGGTGGTGGTGTGGCGGAAGTTAGTATGAAGCAGCACGCAACCATTTCCTTGTCTTTGTGGGTGTAAGGAGGACTGAGGCCCACCCCAGCCCCGGGGGGGTCACTGCTGGTGCTGCCACCTTAACCACGTGGTGGGTCACTGCTGGTGCTACCACCTTAACCACGTGGTGGGTCACTGCTGGTGCTGCCACCTTAACCACGTGGTGGGTCACTGCTGGTGCTGCCACCTTAACCACGTGGTGGGTCACTGCTGGTGCTGCCACCTTAACCACGTGGTGGGTCACTGCTGGTGCTGCAACCACCATTTTTGCCACCTCTTGAGTCAACATTTGTGTGCTCCAAGCACTGACTGACTGATAGACTATGATGGGAAAATGATTAGCTTTTGTTTGCATCATGTAGAATAGTGTAGCGCCACTGCGAGTGTACCCACTATGTTAATATATAGAATATGATATACTCTTACTCCGAGAACGCTCTCAATTAAGTTAAAAAATGGATTTCTTTATAATCAACATTGCAGGGTTTGCTGAGTCAAGATTCTGCTACTTGGAGACACTTCTCCCATCACCCCAGTGGAAATATGTCACTGAGTTTTTCGGGTTGTCCCAGGTTCTCTACACATACGCTGCTATGTATGATGATTATGTAACTATTTGTGTATACCTGGATAAACTTACACCCCTTCCTACGGGTTATCTTGATTCTGCTGAAGGGATTTTCATAATGACTGGAAGTACCGTCCTTGTGAAGTGCCATCCATGTGACCAGTAGTCACTATCAAGCACTTTGCGACATCTGTGACTTTGACATCGCCGGTGAAAACTTGTATTTTGAACCATCTCATTCTACCATAATGATTTACAAAGTTCTCTTGCGGGAGCAATCAGTGTGTTGGCCAAACTAACCCTCTCTAATAATACCACCTCCCTCACCTTCCCCACTCCTTTCCTCCTTCATTCTGCGAGTTCTTCCTTCTGCATTCCCAATTTATTTGAGGAATGTTATTTTTATTTCAGCTCTTTACACGTCAGCCAAATATATTAGATCACAAGTCGCCGCCATGTTCATTATCACTTCGTTTTAAATTCTGTATTCCATAGACTAGATAATTTATTGCGCTCTTGTCTAAGATACTTGGCAAGCCGACAGTCACAGGTGCAGACTAGAGATAACACCCACTTTACATTTCCCTCATACGCCCATCTTAATTTGAGCTGCGGGAGGTGTCGTTCTTCCTCGCACAGTCATATTCAACAACAGGCGCTGTATAGCCTCAACAGTTTAGCGCTTCCTCATAAATATACTGAATCAGCATCAACGTTCTGTCATGAGTGCAGATGACACTCATGACAGAACGTCTGGACAAGTCTTGAGTGGCCGGATGTGTAGCGTTTTATTATTATTTTTTTTTTTGGTTACATATCCCAGTGTGTAAGTTTATATAATCTGGCCCACCCTAATTCCTGCTTTTACCTCCGTACCAGTAAAGAGCTCTTGATGAAAGCAATTAGTTACCCTCTCTTTCCTTGGATTAAACTATAGGTTCAAGAAACCTTGACAACTAGTGTTTGTAGATATGTCAAGGGTATGCCCCCATTAATGTATATACTTCCTCAGAATCATCTCTCACAAGTGTGCTTTACCTACTTTGTCTTCCCTTCAGTAGGTTTCTGCTGCTGCGTCCGTCGTCATTCTTTGTCCAATTTATTGAAACAGTTGAAGGCGTAACTTTATGTGGAAGCCTTTTCGCCAGAATGCATTGACATACCCTATAAAACATTTATTATCTTATAATCATTCTTCTGGTATTGCTGTCTAATTCCACGAAAAGAGTACAAGTATTGCAACAACTCCTACCGGATCCGTCCAACTTCCTGCGCCTAGCCCTCTTGTCTGACACTATGCTTCACTACTTCAACTCCCAGGTAGTTGTGTTGTGGCAGTATCATGCAACCCAACACACACGCTCCTCATTACGTCATATCCTCTACTACGGAATCCCGACACATGAACATCTTGACTCCAGAGAAGGCACCTACAGTAACACTATGCTCCACACTAATTCTCATCATTGAACTAGGTTTCGCGTATTAATATTGAAGTCTCTTGTGGTTATTTGAAATTTTTGTTGGTTCATTTGGTTCCTAGCATCTCAGGTACTTTATTTGTACGTGTCCCGAGAAAGTTATTCTTGTGGGTGAGTGTGAATTGGAGGTGCCTAACATGGGCTAGTAGGCCTGCAGTGCTCCTTTCTTGGGCTCAGCTTTGCTTTTCTACCGTTAAAAAATATTTAAAATTCATAGCACTCCAACCAATCTATTCTCATATCTAACTTTCCAGTTTATAATACACATGACTGATTAAAGACATTAATTAAAGAAATTTGTCAAGAGTGGCTACTTTACACCCAATACCTGCTGTGTGACCCTTGTAGGTTTAGCGCTTCTTTTTTATTATAATACACCCAATACCGCGTATATGGTATTTATGATGATTAGATTTTTAGATTTTGCCACCGAAGTGGCTAGTTTATTGTGCACCCCATATCCATCCTTTGGACGGTACCTGACCAGCCAGGCTGTGGTTCGTACGTTGGACTGCGTGCGTCCAGCAGTAACAGCCTGGTTGATCAGGCCCTGATCTACCATGAGGCCTGGTCACAGACCGGGTCGCGGGAGCGTTGACCCCCGGAACTCTCTCCAGGTAACGCAAGAGCATATAAATACACAAAAGACCTAAGAACCAGGCCCCAGAAGGGTTAACAGGAGTACATCTGGATTTATATCTACACTTCACTTATGTTACAAGCAAATTTAGGAAATTTGCTTAACATATCTAGTATCTTATTTTCTTTAATAAGATATCTTGACATGTCACATAGGTTATTGTACTGTATCTATATTTTTCAATAAATGGACGATTAAGCACATAGTGTTCAAGATAGTGACCATAGAGCTGGTCACATACTTTGCATTTGGTTTGAGACCAGCCTTATGGTCACCATCTTGAACACTGTGCTTAATTGTCCACTTGTTGAGGAAATAGATTAAAAGTAGGCTAAAATATTGGAGGTGGAGCTGGTAGCCTCTGCCAGTTTTACCGTTACTCAGTTTGAAGCCCAATGAACTGCAGCAACTGCCCGTCCCCCCATCCTTTCCACTGAACTATATACATATACATACAGGCAGGCCCCGCTTTACAGCGTTTTACTAATTGCAGTTTTCAATTATACCCATTTTTCATTTATTCATACTTCCTACAGTAAATATATTCACCACTAAGCTAAGGAAAATATTTTAAGGTGTAATGTGTGTACTGCATATGCATTTTTAGGCCTATCAATATTGCTCACTTAATATATGATATTGTAAACATGTTATCAGGCTTTTATATGCTATCCAGTCTACATCGGTAGCCTGGAACCTAACCTGCTGTATAAGTGGGGCCCTCCTGTACATACATTGCACAGAAACGATTAGGGGGGGAGAGAATGATATTGCTGAAGGTCTTTTGCGTTGCAACTGCAAATGCTTGTTCAGGAGCATTTGGAACACCAGTCTTCATGAGCAGTACAGATATTAATGCATCCATAAACAATTGGTTTTAAGCATTAATATCTACTGCTCGTGAAGACTGGTATTCCAAACGGGAGGACAATTAAATTAGTCTTGTAGCTTTCATGGTCACGTATATACTCGCATCAGGGGTGACATGCCCAGTGTTACTGGGTACCTGATGTTTGCAGCATTGATGGTCAAGTGGACTAAGGCGTTTTGGAATTTTGGCGGGCTTCTCACGAGGCGTGCTAAAGAATTCGGGGTTCGATTAATGGCCAGTCCAGTCGCAGTATTGTTAATTGCTTAAAACCACTCTGTTGTGGACACACACACTGTGTGTGTAAGACAAGCTACGGGGGGTGGAAATCTGCTCAGGTACTTTCACACGTCTCCGTGCATCATCAGGAGCTATACAATGTTGCAGGCGTAGCAACAGGAGAAATAAAGGAAGGTTTTCTCAGAGTAAGATAGCATGGTGATAAGAGCCAGTTTCTCTCAGATGGCTGGTGTCACCATGCTACCTTGCTATGAGCTGCAGATTTCCATCCCCTGACCTTCAGGATTTAGCGTGTAATGTAATAATTAGCTGAGGTAGTTGCAGGTCGTCAAGCACACTCTGTCTGTCGACATTCAGTTGTTTGTGACCTTTTGGAGGCCACACTGGGTGAGTGTTGAGGTGAGCACGAGGGTTTAAGGTCGTTGAGATAGTGAGGGTGTCGAGGGCGTTGCTACTATCTCCTCTACAAGCATAGCTCATTTCCTATGTTGATCTTTACCAAGGATTGTCTTGCTTTTTTGGTTTATATATATATATATATATATATATATATATATATATATATATATATATATATATATATATATATATATATATATATATATATATATATATATATATATATATATATATATATATATATATATATATATATATATATATATATATATATATATATCGCAAACGAATGTTTGTGTATACACATATGCATACAATAAGATCACAGTAAACAAGTGATATCACAGTATGCAGAACAACCACCGTGAAAAAATAGTGAACTTCCAAGTGCTTTCGTGATTTCTCACATTATCAAGGAACAGTTCCTTGATAATTTGTGAAATCACGAAAAAGCTTGGAAGTTCACTATTTTATTCACAGTGGTTGTTGTGCATACACATATGTAGAACAAGACACATGGGGATGGAAATGTTCAGCTAAAAATTTCCATCCCCATGTGTCTTGTTCTGCATTGTTAAGATCGCCTGTTTGTATTGTTATATGCATACATACACCCAGTAGCGACCAGGAAAGAGGCGGGACCAGGAGCTGTGAAGCGACCCCTGCAACTACATACAGGTGAGTACATATAGGTGAGTACACAGTGTACAGCATGGGAGCGTGTGGATGGTGGTGGCGGCGAGGTAGTGGAGTGTGATGGCGACCTTGGCAGCGTTCACTCACCTGGGCGGCGGCTGGCAGGGTGCTGCTGCTGCTGCTGTTGCTGCTGCTGCTGCTGCTGCTGCTGCTGCTGCTGCTGCTGCTGCTGCTGCTGCTGTTAGCACTAATGGCCATCACGACCCCTCACCACCTGGCTACTCTCACCTTTTGTTGACCTCGTCTCGTGGTTTGCCCATCTTGGCGGTGCTGGAGAGTAGTAAGAAGTAAGAGAAAGCGGAGAGTGGCGGCGTGTTCCCGCGGTGGTGACGCCACGCGGGAACATCAGCTTGCCTGGCGCGCCCACCTAACTCTTCTACGAATGTCAATTGTGCTTTTATGCTCCACGTTAAAGCTTGTCGTTGGTGTGCCTTTGTTCCCTCTTGCATGGAGAAGTTTTGCCGTGGGAGAGCCCAAGATGCGTGACTGGTGCTGGGTGGGTAGGGTTCTGGTGCATGTTGATTCCACCATGACTAGATCCATACTCATCTAGCAACAGCCACCACCAGGCCTACAGTGTCACCACGCTTCAGCCATTATCATATTCATCGCCTAATGTTGAGTTCTTCAACACATGAATGGGGTTTCCTAGCAAATTTGTATTTTAAATGTGTGTCTTTCAAAAAGCTAACTTCATGGTTGAACAATACTGAGTCAGTATATTTTGATGGGCTCATTATGAAGTCTTAATTAAACAAAGGGAAGGCAAGCTCAAAGGGCGTATGTGCATGGAGCAAAAAATGGTGGGAGTGGGCGCGTACAAGGTCACGTTGGCAACCATCTGGATGTTGGTTCACACCTGGTTAGGCAGCTGGTGGTGCCCCACACTCAACCACATCTTCTACCTTCTCTTCAACAAACACCACTAGTATTATTTTTAACAGTTTTATTATTACCACCCTTGTGTATCATCCCTTTTTCCCATGCAAATACTGTATTGCCATTAATAACTTGGTACTTTGTAAGTCTTGAGCAGTGGATGAGTTGGATGAAGGTCGTGAGCATATTAGCCTCTTCCAGTCCCAAGTGCTCGTACGTCTGGCAACCTCTCCTCATTTACTACAATAATTTCCTTGTTAGGTTCCTAACTTAACTGTCTTCTAATATCATGTTTATTTTTCCACTATAATCTACCTTGTCCATAATTACCATCACATTTGCTTTATCTGTTTGGTAAGGTGAAGTCCAGGATCTTTCCTTAATTCATGGTATAACTTAACAAATCTTTGATGACAATTGTGTTGTAGAGGTGTGAGCGAAGCAACAACAATTGTCATCAAAGATTTGTTAAGTTATACCATGAATTAAGGAAAGATCCTGGACTTCACCTTACCAAACAGATAAAGCAAATGTGATAGTAATTATGGACAAGGTAGATTATAGTTGAAAAATGAACATGATATTAGAAGACTGTTGCCCCTTAAGTTTCTCAGAGCTTCTTGTCAACTTACAAATACTGTTTTCTTTATGAACGTGTAGTTATTCATGTATAAATAAAAAAACCGTGATTGTCTGGCAACAAGGTGGCTAAAAATAACCAGGAAACATTCAAGTCTTGACCATTATTACTCGTGGACCCCTCAAGGGAGCGCCTTGATGCCCCCTCACCGGCATCAAGGCACTTAACTTGATCCACGGAACTGTGTTTAACCTCCCCTCTTTTGCATGAATCCCTCCCATCCCCCGGCGATGTATGGCCCCTGCGGGGTTAGCGCTTCCCTGTGATTAACCCTTTGGGGGTTGACAGGCCTTCTCTGAAACGTTCTCAGGGTCGAAAATTTTTTGGAAAAAAAATTTCTTATGAAATGATAGAGAATCGTTTTCCGATCAAAACGACAACAAAAGTTTGAAATTTGAATGAAAACTTTGGGAATTATGCTCTCGCGAAGTTATCGGTCTCTAAGATGTTTACGCACTTTCAGCCCTATTTTTGGCCAATTCCAATGTTCCAGTCCACTAAAATCATAGATATTTCGCTAGAACTCCATTTCTTCTATCGATTGAGTACAAGAAACCGCCTATTTACCAATTTCAACTACCCAAAATAGTGGTCAGAAAATGACAATTTGGCCAATTTCACACAAATTTCAAACGATGCTAATTTCAAAATAGGGTCCAGAATAAACAAGGCAGACATTCCTGGCACTAAAATAACATCTTCTCTGTTCATTAGTCACGTCTCCAGGCCCCTCTTACATTACTTTTGCTTTCCATTTTGAATTTTTATTCTCACAAAAAATAGAAGATTTACTGTTATGTATACAAGTGCATCCTTGTAAAAATGGTATAAATAATATCAGAGCACTTGTGCATGAATATTAGACTCGCCAGTTGATATGTATTGGACGCATGGTGTGATTTATTTACTCGTGAACATCGGCGAAAATCGAACATTTTCGCTACTTTGAGCTCAATTTCAAGGTACTTGTCATTGTCAAACCAATCAAAATCATCTCTATTTCTCTAATATATCTTCCATTCTATCACATGAGACCAAGAAAATGAGAATACATCAATAAATACCATACGAAAATAGACTGCAAAGTCGCTGTTTTAAACGAAAAAAACGGTCGGAGTTTTTTTTTTCTCATTATGCAGTGTGTGGTGCAGGATTTTTTTTTATACTGCGCACACTGACCACATAGACCCATTCTTTCATATGTAGGCCTACCAGCCGTTTCCCACTTAATTTGAGGCCGCTAGAATTTACGCGTACTAGTACGGCACCAACCCCTGCTCGTAAAACATACTAGTACAGCACCGACCCCGAAAGGGTTAAAAGAAACAATAGTCTTGGTGCGAGAATGAACTTTATACCGACAAAGCTTACACTAACAGTTTTTTTTACTTCACCATTTCCTGTAATTTATGATATCCGGTGTTTGGAGTTTGGGCAAAATATCGATCAGTGGTGTAAACATCTTGGCAAACAATATTATCCATTTATTAACCATCCCCCCCTCATGGGAGGTTCCTGGAAGCTGGTGAGGGGCTTTTGATCCAAGGAACTGAACTTTTGCTCCCTTTCCCTGGATCATACCTATATGCCTCTTTCTCCATAGTCACTGTATGACCTCTGTGGGTTTAGCGTTCCCCCATGAATGTAATAATTACCCTGCCAGTTCATATTAAGGTATAAAAACGATAGATAATGTTACTACTACTGTGACTAGAATTGCAACCACGGCTCAGTGCAATCATTATGATGTTGAACATGACTTAGAAATTTTCATTGTTATATGATCTCATGGCATACTGAATTACAAGTGCAGTATTTTGGTCACTACATGATCTATATGGATCTGTGGGTTGTGGAAAGCTTGAGACCCTTTGCCAGGACTGTCCTGACGAGTTAACCTAATTGACCTGCTTAATCACAGAACGCTGTCCCCTTATCCCACAAACCTTACTCAATGCATGCACAAGGAACACTAGATATTGCAGCATAAGTTTCTAATGCAGTTAAGTATCTATGATACACCAGTTTTGAAAGTTTAGGCCTATCAGAAAAAAAGCTGATCAGAAAATGTATTTTATAGTTATTAAACAGACTAATAATTCCATGGTCATTAACTGTTAGTAAATTGTCAAATTTATGCCTTCTCAAGAAGAACCCAAAAGATATCATCCTTTTCTAATGAGTGTTGGCCATTAATAATTGAAACCATTCAAAATGGGCATGCAAAAGTTATTTTACACACAAAAATACCATTACTGATTAAAAATAAAATCAGACACTGCACATAACTGAGGCGGTGGTGAAGAAACTGCTGGGGGAACTAGGCAGTGGGTCCCAATAATCTCTCTCCTTGGGTCCTGAGAGAGGGAGCAGATTCACTGCATGTACCACTAACAACAATAACTGCTGCAGTATACAGGCACCTAGCAAACCTGAGAATGATGTTTCAACATCTAAGTAAGGAGCCATTTACAACACTACACCACGTACGTCAGGCCCATGTTGGAGTATGCAGCACCAATATGGAACCCACACCTGGTCAAACACGTCAAGAAATTAGAGGAAGTGCAAAGGTTTGCAACAAGACTAGTCCTGAAGCTGAGGGGGTTGTCCTATGAGGAGAGGTTAAGGGAACTCGACCTGACAGGACAGACGGGATAGGGGACCCATGATAATATAATACTGAGAGGAATTGACAGGGTGGATAGGGAAAGAATGTTGCAGAGATGGGACACAGCAAACAAGGGTTCACAACTGGAAGTTGAAAACTCATCCGAGTCACAGGGATGTTAGGAAGCGGAACAGTCTGAAGAGTGATGTAGTGGAGGCAGGATCCATATATAGTTTTAAGATGGGCCAGGAGCTATGATTCGACCCCTGCGACCACAATTAGGCGAGTACAGACTACCCACGAGATGAAGGCTTCATTAGAGTGCATGGAGGCAACAGCAAGTTTCTTACCTAACAGGTGTGAGGTCAAGATAGAGAGAGCCCTTAGTTTAATCAAAACTACATAGAGGCCAAAGGAAGGTGCAAAAGACCATGGAAACTGTTCAGAACATGGGATGGCAGGGAATAGGGAGGAAAGCAGAATAGCGAGGAATGAATATGCTAGAATAAAACAATGTACTGTCTCAGGAAAGAGGAAGAATGACTGAATCTACAATAAATAATAATAATAATCTTTATTTCTACTTACATGTACGTAGTATAAGGTACTATATAGGCCTAGCTGACATCAATGAAATGCTACTAGTATATGGAAAGCCCCTTATTATGCAGAGCATTTTGGGCAAATTAGGTCAATTTTGTCCGATGATGTGACCCACAGCAATCAACTAACACCCAGGTGCCCATTTTACTGATAGGTGAACATTGGACAGCAGGTATGTTACGGAAACACGTCCTAATGTTTCCAACTGTACCGGGGATCGACCCCCTGGATCTCAGCGTGAGCCGAGTGCACTAGCAGCCAAGCTAATGTATTGCAAAATTGAGGACTAATGTACTGCAAAATAAACATTAATTAAAGCTGCAGCAAATTTTGTGAGGAAAAAAAGAAAAACATTACTAAAGAAGGTTCATTCTAGTGAAAAATGCGAATGGTTCTCCAAAGAGTGATTCCATACTTTATTCTTTTTGTTCTTTTTCATTCTGCAATCCTTGAGAAATTGGTACATTTTAACCATTATTTGTTTGCATTAAAGAATACAGTGGTACCTCGAGTTATGAGCTTAATTAGTTTCAGAAG
Organism: Cherax destructor; assembly: GCA_009830355.1. Lineage (NCBI taxonomy): Eukaryota > Metazoa > Arthropoda > Malacostraca > Decapoda > Parastacidae > Cherax > Cherax destructor. The sequence continues at coordinate 51,595 of WNWK01007419.1, read as the reverse complement.
GCTGTTTGAGTGCCGATACCAAACGAATTTGTTCCCATAAGGAATAATGTAAATTAGATTAATCTGTTTCAGACCCCCAAAATTACACTTACAAAAGCACTTACAGAAATACACTTGCATAATTGTTCGAGTTGGGAGCTGCTCGTAAGTCGATGTACCACTGTACGTATATACCTACTTTATATTTCATGTATTTTTTTGTTAAACCTTAAAAATGTCCCAGTTTGAATCAAAGAAATTATGGTAAGCCTATAATACAAATTTATTTTTCTCCAGTATGCAGAATTTACATTATACTATATAATATAATATTGGTAGGCACAAAAGAAAGCCACTAGCATGTGGTGCATTTTGGGTAGACTAATTTTAATGCTTACAGACTACTCAAGAACTATGTCTAACCTTTATGGGCTTAGCACTTCCCACTAAATAGAAGAATAATGATGATGCAAAAATAAGAGAAGTAGAACGCCAGTTTAATGTGATTGTGACAAAAATTATCTCATATTTAGTATCACTTCATGTAACTACGTAGCTTCATTCCTATCGCAACTTTTATTTTGAATTGCCTAATATGTACTTTAAATATTATACAATCTAAGTGTTCTTATTCTTGTCTACTTTGATAGGATTTTATCTGTCCATACATATTGCATCATTCTTAATGAATTAATTCTCCGGTGATCATTTATGTCTTGTCTACATACATGTAAAATACAGGTAGCTAGTTTTACTCTTACTATAATTTTTTATTAGAATTTGAATTAATGGAATAATCTTAATACAGGAGGGCCTTGCTTTACAGCACTTCACTTTATGGCATTTTGCTAAAATGCAGCGGTTTTCAATTATACCCAGTCTTCATTGATTCAGACTTCCTCTAATAAATATATTCACCACTCACTATAAGCTAAGGATGAAAATATTTTAAGTAATGTATGTACTGTATATGCATTTTTTAAGCCTAGCTCTGTTGCCCATTTAATAATATAAGTGTAAATATGTTATCAGGCTTTTATATGCATTTGAAAGTGAAAAAAGGCTATGATTCACTTTACAGTTGTAGCCTGTAACCTAATCTGCTGTATAAGCAGGGGGCCCTCCTGTACTGTCTTTGTTCTTATTCTTATGTAACTAATTATGATTTTATCTGCTTTATATACATCTGTTTAATATTCAAGTAGCCTTATTTTATTGTGAAAATCATTGTAGTCTTAAATACATATATGTAAAATACTATAGTCCTTGTAGTGAGGTTAAAGCGTGACCATCTGAGAGATGTAATGTCATCCAATTTTGTACAAACAATGTACCATGTAGAAATAAATTGATTGATTATCTTGTACATTGTCAGAATGTCCTGAAGTGAATGGGTTTGCCATTATACATCTTGACATACAAAATAAACCGATTAGGTCTAATGATACCCTTTGCCTGTTCAATGTCAATATGGATTCTGATACTTTTAGAAGTGGGCAATGGATTGTACAAGTCACTACGTATTTCATTTGCATATGTTCAGCCAGGATATATGTAACAGCAGTGTGTTTTACTCTTCCGCAGGCAAAGAAGCGGCAGTTAACGCCAGATGGCAGTGTCACAAAGCGACATGTTGGTTCTGCTCGCTCCATCTCTGCCCAGTTCTCGCCAGCAACACTATCGCCCAGCGTGGCAACTCCTTCCCGCAAGTACTCGTCTAGAACAAATGCAGGATGTGTTGTGGCAACCTATGGGGACCCTAGTAAAGCTTCTTGGAAGGCTAACCCTGACTTCACTCCAAAGGTAAAAGAATAACAAAAAATGTAGCTAAACATTTACGTGTTGCTGTTTTATTTCGGAAAGAACATGGTTTAGATGTGAAAAAACAATGCTCAACAGACACTTTTAAAACAAAAGATTTTTTGACGAATTTTCATTTGATTATCAACGACTCTTAAGGGCAGTATCACTTCATCTGATGGATTTAATATTTCACTAGGCAAAATATCTGTTAGGAATATTACTAAAACTAATTTTAGAAGAATTTTTTTTTCTTTGTTTCCATAATTAAGGCAGTGCTTCTCAAACATGTTCACTTGTGCATCCCTAACCCTTCATATACAGTTGATCGTTGATTAACATGATAGCTTACATTCCTGAAAATGAGTGAAATTAAAAAAAAAAAGGAAAATAAGATTATAAATGAGACACTTTAGTACAACTTAGGTATCTTTATTTTGGATACGTTTCGCCAGCCAGTGTCTTCAGTCCAGTATTGAAAAAAAGGTGGAAGATGAGAAGTTTGAGGTAATCAATCCCTCAAGTTCTATTTACCCATGACAGCTATGGAAAGAGTAGAGAAAAAAATTTGTTTATTTATTCATGTATATTTTCTCTTTTCCAGGTAAAGCTGCTGGCCATGGGAGGTGACGAACCTCTGACCAAAACGTACAAATACATGTTTGAAAAAGTGCGAGATGCAGCCGAGGCTCTAGATGACTCCATTGATACCCTAGCTGAGCAGATAAAAGATTCTCTTGGCATTGAAGAATTTTCTCATCTTAAAGTTGCTAGTAATGTATGTACAAAAGCAGTTAATATTTTTTGTGGTAAAAAATGCCTAGCATATGAAGGCTTCAAGAGATAATTTAATGTCCGTTAATGTGTGAATAACAAATGTTATGATTATCTATTTTTACTTACAGAAGCTGAATTATGTTCTACAGTCTTCAGCAATTTTAATTTTAATGTTACACTTGCAGGAGAATATATTAGTCGTGGGCCGCATTTGCTGTGACAGTGTGGGTCGACTGAATGCTGCCTCAGTGCTGCTGGAGGGTTCGCAGGAGATCTCCTTCGGCAATACAGTCCCTGTAGATCTGTCACAGCTGTCAGAGTACTCTCTCTTTCCTGGCCAGGTTAGTTATTCCCATGTGTTCTACAAAGTGGTCAGGTAAATTTGCAAGCTGTGTGTGGTATAGTTTTGCTGCACATTTTATGGGTTGGTAAGTTTTAAAGAGGTTCAGTGCCTATAATGAGCACATAGGTAAATATACTTTTATACAAAGAAAATTGTGTGTAATATATGTGGTATACAGTACAGTAGAAGCCCCGTATCCACGGATTCAGTATCTGTGGTTTCGGTTATCCATGGTTTACTGTGGCGCAAAAATACCCCTTAATTTTGCATAATAATGGCTCCAAAGTGGAAAAGTAGAAAGGCTGGCAATTTTTCAAAGCCTAAGAGAAGCCGTGAAGTACAGCCTCTCCTCACTTAGCGACATACTCATTTACCAACCACTCAGACTCACGACCAGCTCTCCAACCTGTATGCAAACCTAAGTATGTAATGTATATTAGAGCTCATTTCCTTTATTCTGTTTATTACAGTATACAGTACACTCTCTCTCTCTCACTCACATTCTCTCACTCTCTCACACACTCACACACACACGATAAAGCTCACGGAGCAGGGAGAGAGAGGACCCAGTAGCGGTCAGTGAAGAGGCGGGGCCAGGAGCCGAGTCTCGACCCCTGCAACCACAAATAGGTGAGCACACACACACACACACACACACCGACCGACGCCACTTATACAGCAGGTTAGGTTCCAGGCTACCGCCGGAAAGTGGAACACCATTTTTTCCACTTACAAATGCATATAAATGCCAGATAAGAAGTTTACAATAACAAATATTAAGTTAGCAATAGAACTAGGCATTAATTACAATAAAAAGTAAAATACATTCATAGTACACCCATTACTTACCTTAAAATATTTGTAGTCTTAATGTAGGGTGAGTCGTGTATTTATTTGTAGAAAGTCAGGTGTGGGAGGTATGGTAGTCAGCCAGTTCAGCCCACCTCACCCATCCCACATGTAATATACTATGACATTTAAAGCGCCCCAGAGCGATAAAATGCATATACAGTACATTCATTAATTACCTTAAAATATTTGTAGTCTTTAATGTAGGGTGAGAGGTGAGTAGTATTTATTTGTAGGAAGTCAGGTGTGTGTGAGGCTAGGGGCAGTGTGATGCCATGTTTGAGATCAGTATGGACTACATGCACAGACCAAGGAGTAGAAATTAAAAAAAAAAAAATGTTGTGGAAGACCACTTCAGAAGGTGGAGGGACTGTTTAGAAGGTTTGGTAATTTAGAAAGATATAAATCTAGGATGGGCATTAGGAGGGGGATAAGGTCATCTCATGAAAGTTTGGAGGGTGAATGTAAAGGAGGTTTTAAATGGTAAGGGCTTCTGCATCAAGCAGGTATGTGTGAGCACGTTATATCAGAGGTAAGGGGTTTTTGAGAGTTGATGGGCTGTTAAGGCATAGCATGGTAACTTTTATTGAAAGTATTTAAGGAAACTAGTTAGCTGGACCCAAGTTCTAGAGTAGAGTGCCTGTACTCAGAAGGATGAGTGGGGATGTTGCAGTTTGGAGGGTTATTTGAAATTTGATATCTGCACACATCTGGTATGACACCTATTGAATGAATGATGAATGTATTTCCTTCTCTGGGTCACCCTACCTTGGTGGGGTTACTTGTGTTAATCTCTTTTTAACAAGAAACATTTATTTTATTCACTGATATATTTAAGTGTTGTAGACGGTTCAGAGAAACGACATGTGTTATTTATAGTGCAATTTATAGATAGTTGGCATTCGAGGCCTGAACACGACTGGCGACAAAATGATTGCTAAGGAGTTGGTGCCTGGAAAATTGCTTCCTCCCTGCACTGTCCCTATTACCATCACTAGTGACACAGGTAAATCAATTATTTAATTTTTCTTACTCATTGCTTTGATCAAGATAGATTTTACTGATTATTTCATGTTAAAAAATACATCAGGATGGAAAATTAGCAGTAAATTTTGTGGATATCTTTTCTTTTAATGATAATTTTCAGTATCTACTTGAAAATTTAAATACACAGTATAGATTGATATTTAAGTAGTTTTCCATTTAATTTTCACTCTGCATTAATCTACTTATTGGAACGTATAAAATAATGTACAGTATTCTTGTTGCCTAAATGAACCTCCTATACAAAATTGAATAATATGAAATCATAAATTCGTTGTGTATCTTTCATCGTACATTTGCAGGTCCTATCCAAGTGGTAGTGGCAAGTGGCCCATTTACAACAACAGAAAACCTGCTTTATGAACCACTCACAGATCTGCTGACTGATGTGCACAAGGATCCCCCACATTTGCTTATTCTTTTTGGTCCATTCCTCGATGCTGCCCATCCACTGGTAGTGAACAATGAGCTGGGAGAAACTCATGATGCCGTATTTAATAGATGTATTCGAATTATTACATCTACACTAGAAAAGTGAGTCTTGTCGTAGTTTTTCTATAATGTTTGATTTCAGACCAATTTTATATAGTATAACGTTTCTATATTCATCAGTGTTTACCCCCTACATTCCACTGACACATGTAGTCTTCATTCATTGTTATCCACAAAAATCTGTATATAATGCTGTATGAATAGAATCAAGCTTTTATATACATGTAGGCTTGTCTTAGTTATAAATTACAATTGCACCTTTTCTGCACACTTATCTATATCATTCTGGATTTTCCCTTCACCTGTTTTCATTTATTTTGAGTAATGGCTTTAGGATTATGCATTCTAACTATTTCAAATTTTTGCTATTGGAAAACTTAAAACTTTCTCTCCACAGCTCAGTGACTCAAGTAATTTTGGTGGCATCTAACCGTGATGTGTGCACCCCCATGGTTTACCCAACTCCTCCATATGAAGTGGGGGGAAATATTACCTGTGTGAGTGATCCAGCACTCTTGGATATTGAAGGTGTTGTTGTGGCTGTTACTGCTACGGATATATTGTTTCACCTTGGGAAGGAAGAAATCTCATTGTGAGTTTCTTTAAAGGTTTTCCTTTATTTTGAGATGTCTTTATTCACATTTTTTCTCTTCATTCCTCTACCACAAAATAATATATATACATTTACCCTTTTAAAAGGAAACTTGTGGGAGACCTCCCATCATTAGAATGGAATGCAGACAAGTTTATTAGGGAATGCTAATAACATATCCTTAAGATCATATTTGGTTTTGAAAGTAAACTTAAAAGTAGCCAGAATTAGTTGCAAATTTTGCAATATGTAAAAACTAGTGTTTTGGTGGGAGGTGGGGGGGGTTACCTTGGTTTGGGGGGCGATGGCCATAGAGGTATTAAAAAATGGATGAAAGTACACAAGTACATACACATTCAATATCTTTATTGGATACATTTTGAGCCTAGGATCTTGGTCACTAAATGATGCAAAATAGTAAGAAAGCCAAGGCAAGGTGACCCAGAGATTACATTGCAAGGTGACCCAGAGATTACATTGCAAGGTGACCCAGAGATTACATTGCAAGGTGACCCAGAGATTACATTGCAAGGTGACCCAGAGATTACATTGCAAGGTGACCCAAAGAAGAATACATTCACTAAGTCATTCAATAGCCAATTGTCAAAAGTGAGCTGACATCACAATGAAATTACCTTTTTGACTGTAACACCCACCCCTCCTTCAGTGTGTAACATACCCACCCCTCCTTCAGTGTAACATACCCACCCCTCCTTCAGAGTGCAACATACCCACCCCTCCTTCAGAGTGCAACATACCCACCCCTCCTTCAGAGTGCAACATACCCACCCTCCTTCAGAGTGCAACATACCCACCCCTCCTTCAGAGTGCAACATACCCACCCCTCCTTCAGAGTGCAACATACCCACCCCTCCTTCAGAGTGCAACATACCCACCCCTCCTTCAGAGTGCAACATACCCACCCCTCCTTCAGAGTGCAACATACCCACCCCTCCTTCAGAGTGCAACATACCCACCCCTCCTTCAGAGTGCAACATACCCACCCCTCCTTCAGAGTGCAACATACCCACCCCTCCTTCAGAGTGCAACATACCCACCCCTCCTTCAGAGTGCAACATACCCACCCCTCCTTCAGAGTGCAACATACCCACCCCTCCTTCAGAGTGCAACATACCCACCCCTCCTTCAGAGTGCAACATACCCACCCCTCCTTCAGAGTGCAACATACCCACCCCTCCTTCAGAGTGCAACATACCCACCCCTCCTTCAGAGTGCAACATACCCACCCCTCCTTCAGAGTGCAACATACCCACCCCTCCTTCAGAGTGCAACATACCCACCCCTCCTTCAGAGTGCAACATACCCACCCTCCTTCAGAGTGCAACATACCCACCCCTCCTTCAGAGTGCAACATACCCACCCCTCCTTCAGAGTGCAACATACCCACCCCTCCTTCAGAGTGCAACATACCCACCCCTCCTTCAGAGTGCATTCACTGCCCTTTCCACCTCCAGGACTAGTCTAGCTAACCAATTTTCCTGAATTCCTTCATAAGTTTTCAGGCTCACACTCCAACAACACATACATTAAAAACCACTTGTCTCCATTCACTAACACAAGCCTGCTAGATGCTCAAGCCCTAAAATTCAAAAACCTCTCTTACCTTTTGCCCCCCATCCCTTATTGGAATAACCCTTATCCCTCCTCCCTTCCACTCCAGATATGGAGACCTCCTTCATCAGTCTATCCCTCTCCATCCACTATACATGCTTAAACCTCCTAAGCCCGCTGAATTATACCCTTTGTAATCTCGCATCACATTTTAATTTATGAACTCTGAATTCTCTGAATGATATTCACACCACATGTTGCTCTCAAATATGACTTCTGTGCTGCCTCCTTGCTGCACCCACATAAGTGTTGGTACCACCATACTCTGGTGCATTCACTTTTTTTGCTTCCACAAATCTTTCTTTCCTCAGATAATGCAACACCACCCACATTTTTACCCCTTATCTATTCGGTGGTTCACTTCATCTTGCATAGACCCATCTGCTGACATGGCCACTCCCAAATATGTAAGTACAGTACATCCACTTCTTCCATACTTCCTCCATCCCATCTGATAATTTGTTTCCCTCATCACTGCTCTTTTCAACTTTCAGTTTTAACCCTTTCAGGGTTATTGACGTACTAGTACGGCTTACGCCCTGGGGTTATTGACGTACTAGTACGCCTAAATTCTAGCGCCCTCAAATCAAGCAGAAACAGGCTGTTAGGCCTAGATGTGATAAATGGGTCTGTGCAGTCAGTGTGCGCAGTATAAAAAAATTCCTGCACCACACAGTGCATAATGAGGAAAAAAAAACCTCTGACCGTATTTTTGGTTTAAAACAGCGACTTTGAAGTCTATTTTCGTATGGTATTTATTGATGTATTCTCGTTTTCTTGGTCTCATTTGATAGAATGAAAGATATATTACAGAAATAAGAGATGATTTTGATTAGTTTGACAATGACAAGTACGTACCTTGAAATTGAGCTCAAAGTAGCGAAAATGTTCGATTTTTGACGATGTTCAAGAGTAAACAAATCACACCATGCGTCCAATACACATCAACTGTCGAGTCTAATATTCATGCACAAGTGCTCTGATATTGTTTATACCATTTTTACAATGATGCAGTTGTATACATAACAGTAAATCTTCTATTTTTTTTGAGAATAAAAATTCAAAATGATATGCAAAAGTAATGTAAGAGGGGCCTGGAAACATGACTAATGAACAGAGAAGATGTTATTTTAGTACCAGGAAGGTCTGCCTTGTTTATTCTGGACCTTATTTTTAAATTGGCATCGTTTGAAATTTGTGTGAAATTGGCCAAATTGCCATTTTCTGAGCACTATTTTGGGTAGTTGTAATTGGTAAATAGGCGGTTTCTTGTACTCAATCGATAGAAGAAATGGAGTTCTAGCGAAATAGCTATAATTTTAGTAGACTGAAACATTGAAATTTGCCGAAAATAGGGCTCAAAGTGGGCGAAATTGCCGATGCGTAAATGTCATCCATACCGATAACTTCGCGAAAGCATAATTCCGTTAGTTTTCGATCAAATTTCATAATTTTTGTGGCGTTATGATCGGAAGAAGATTCTCTATCATTTCATAAGATTTTTTTTTTTTTTTAAATTCTTTGACCCTGAGAACGAGTTTCGGAGACCCCCCTTGGACCCTGAAAGGGTTAATTTCTTTCTATTATTCACCCTCCCCACTTTGAATTAGCTCCAGTATCTTTCAATCCCACACCCCTTCCCATAACCATATCATTCACTTTTTTACAACCCTATCAATAAATATGCTAAGCAACCATTGTGACAGCATGCATCCTGAATCCTACTTTCATTGGGAAATAGTCACCTCCCTCCTTCATACCTGATTCTGCACCTCACTGCATAAAAACTTAACTACTTTTAGTAACATACCTCCTATTCTATGCATTGCAACATAGCTCCCTTATCCACTCTGTCATATGCCTTTTCTAAATTCATAAATACAGCAAACTACTCTTAATGCTTATCTAAGTACTTCTCACTTGTACATTTCAGTGTAAATACTTGGTCTTTGCCTCCCATACCCTTCCTAAATCTTCTGTAATCCTGCTTTGTTTACCCCAAACCCTTTTTGTAATAATTTTATCATAAACTTGGTATCCTCAAAAGGCTTTTTCCTTATAAGTTTTAGATTCTCTTGTATCCTTTTTCCTTATCCCGGGGAATTATTCATGATTTCTGCCAATCCTTTGGTACGTTCTTTTCTTTCATATACAGTGGACCCCCAGTTTACGTACTGCTCCAAACTCGAACAATTAAGTGTATTTTTGTAAGTGTATTTTTGGGGGTCTAAAAGGACTAATCTAATTTACATTATTCCTTATGGGAACAAATTCATTTGGTAATGGCAGTTGAACAGCATTCTGGAACGAATGTAATGACGTAAACCGGGGGTCCACTGTATATATTAAACAAACACATCAGCTAATCCAACACAATTTCCCCACCTGCTTTTAGCATCTCTATCTTAATCCCATCATTTCCATCCTCTTTACCTGCTTTCATTTTTACCCCCTTCATCATGCACTTTCCCCACATCCACCCTAGGCTTCTCTTATATAATGTTATTCCTACCTCCCCTATGCATGAAACCATCTTTAACATTCAACTCCAAAATCCTCTCCATCTTTCCAGTACCTCCACCTCCCCATCTAACATCTCCCCCTCTTTTGTTTTTAGCTGTAAGTCCATTTGCTCTCTCTGCTTCCCTCACCTTATCAATCCCTCCAAAACTTTTCTTATTCTCAACAAAATTTGCTGATTAGACTATCCCATTCTTTCATTGGTACTCGTTTTTTTCCCTCCCTTGCTGCTTTTTTTTTTTTACCACTTCTTCCTTTCCAGTTGATCATTTTTATAGTATTTTAAAAACCTCTCTAATGCAAATTTTTTTTTATCTTGCACCTGCTTTACCTCATCATTCTGCCAATCAGTTTTAGCAATTCATTCTTCAATTTACCCCATACCTCCTAGGCCACCTCATTTCCTGCATATTTTCTGGCCCACCTTTTTCCTGATTGTTGCTTGTATCTTAACAAAACCCTCACCTTCCTTAATTCATTTGCTTTCACTTCCATCTTGCCCACTGCTGCCAGACTCCTTGTACTCCAGAATAATGATCTGCATATATCACTCCTCTAAAAACATGCATATCCATAAGTCTTCCCATTAACCTTTTATCAAATAATAAGTTGTCTAACAAACTGCTTTTCTTGTGCTCTATATCATGTCTTGTATACTGTACTTATCCTCTTTCTTAAAACAATTGTTTCCTGTTAAACAACTTTTTACACACAATTAAAGGGCTCCGATTTTCATTTACTCCTGGCACTCGAAACTTACGTACTACATCATCTACAACCTTCTCATCCACGTTAGCAGTTTTGGTCCCCCACAACAGTAATTCTCATGACACAAAACTCCCTAGCATTCACTTCCACCTCCCCAAATCTCTCTTCCATACACCAGGTACATCCACATTATAACCCACTACTCAGATCCTAACTTTATTTTTTGACGAGTTTATACTTATAATCAATCTTTTCTTTCATAATTGATCATTTAATATTACTGCTCCTCTTCCTTAGCTCTGAGTCTTTCAGATACTCCTGACCTAATTCTATTTACCCGTTCCCCACCCCATTTAGCTTTGTTTCACTTAGTGCTAAAACATCGTTTCTTTTTATTCATAACATTAAGAATGAAGTCTTTCTTATCTGTATTACACGCACACACATAAACACAATATAAAGGAATTACTATCACAAGCAGTAAGCCTTTATTATCATTAATGGTTTTGATGTGAAATAGATTAATCATTGCACCTCCCAAATTGTAGATATGTGATTTTTATTATTTTTTATTAACACATCGGCCGATTCCACCAAGGCAGGGTGGCCCGAAAAGAAAACTTTCATCAAATAATTCATTCTCCACACTGTTTCTTGTGCCTAATAGGTGCTTATACACTACCCTTTATAAAACATGCCAAAAAATTTAACACGCTCCTTTTCATTTAGTCCTGGCACTGAAACTTCCCATCTCAGAACTCAATCCAGCTGCAGTTTTGTCCCCTAGAATCTCTTCAAAATAGTTACTTTCCTCCCTCCAACACAGCTCAATTATAATAAACCATATGCCTCCATATCACTTCCTATCAAATACGCTCACCTGCCTTGCTGGATCAAGCCCTCGACCAAACTTCTTTTACCTCCTCCCTCCATAGCCTTTTTCCTAGTGCAAAACACCCTACTCCCGCCTTCCCTCCACTAAAACAATTATGATACACTCCAAGAGTCACTCTGTCTCTTCATAATGGCTTTACATGTCAAACCACCTAACATTACCCCTCCTATAACAAATAAATCCACAATAAACAATAAAACAAGATGAGCAATGTACAATTTAACTCTCGTGTGAGGCCAAAATATACTGTTATCTAATGTTTTATTGTTTCAATATGGATTAGGTTTTTTCATTGATTAGAGTTTCATTACACCTTTGTGCTTTTATTAATTATAGATCTTTAAATTGTCTAATTCATAATTAATATATTCACAAAAGAATACAACTTGCATGAATAATTGATTACTAGAGTTAATGAGTAATAACTAATTTATTTAACAGCCCGCCACAAGGCCCAGATCGGTTGGGCAGGCTTACTCGTCACCTCTTAAAGCAGCAGAATTTGTATCCACTTTACCCAGGGCCAGAGGGTATTTGTATTGATCAAGAACAAGCTGAAATTTATGCACGCCTTCCATACAACCCACATTTGCTCATTCTTCCATCTGATCTTCGATACTTCATCAGGGTTAGTCTTTGTTTTTAAATGTTTTAAGAAATTTGATTAAGTTGCATAAAACTATAAAGCTTGGGGAAATTTTGCCATAAAACTTAAGTCAAGAATAAAGTTGCGGCAGTTCCCGAGTTTAAAATTAGAATGGTCTACCACAGAAATTATGCACAATTAATTGTAACTATTATCTAACATTAATATCCTTTAAAATTAAGGTTATATTAAACAGCATAGCAGTAAATTGTCATAAAGAATATTAAAAAAGTTTTAGGATATCCATTTTAATTTTATTGCTTTCACTACAGGACTTGGAGAACTGTGTAGTTCTGAATCCAGAACGTCTAGCCAAAGGTCTTGTGGGGGGTACATATGCCAAGTTGGAGCTCCATCCTCCAAAACATGAAAAAAGAATGGTTGACTCTGTGAATGCTCAAATAATTAAAGTTTAAAAATTTTTGGCAAAGGTTTTTAATACTGCTTAGAAAAAAAATTTACTTGAATTGTAAATGCTTGCAGAAACTTTAAAGTCTTGCCATACCTTATGAAGTACTTTAATTATCTTTACCTAACTAGGTATGTACTCAAAAATGGCAAAAGTTAATTGCAATGAAATTGCCAAATACACAAATATTGTATTACATATAATAAAATAAGTTTTTATTCTTGCTTTTATTACCCCTCAATTTGATTAACATAAAATTGTAAGAAAAAATTAACATTTGAGTGCAGCTGTTAAGTAGCAGCAATATACTGGTAAGTGGAAAAGATAGAGAGCCAATAAGTGGATAGAAAAAAAAAAGAAGGCTTTTATTACAATACTGTTTTGCTCAAGGAAAGCTTCATGAAGCTGTATAGAAAACCTGTAATTACAATGCATGTACACCATCTTTGGAAATGGGACCCCTCAAGGGAGGTTCCTTGATGCTGGTGAGGGGCTCTTGATCTAGGGAATTGGATCTTCTTCTTTTTTATTATAATAATAGGGAATTGGATCTGTGCTCCAGTTTCCTGAATTGAGCCTGAATGCCTTCCATCTCCCCCTTCCACAGGCGCTGTACAATCCTACGGGTTTAGCGCTCCCCATGATTATAATAATTTGGAAATGGGAGACAATCTGATATGATCCAAGGAGAGTAGCTTCGGTTCTTTGGGTGTGGAGCTCTTCACCAGTATCATGACTAGTACTACTATTATAGGCTTATCATGGTCATATTATTTGGGTTGTATTGGTAGGTGCCACAGAAATTGAGCAAGAGGCTTTGTGATTGCAAGTGTACCCTGGTTTTGCTCTATAGGTAGGCCTAGAAGACTGAAGTTTCCATACACTTTTGTAATTCAATCATTTTCAGGTATGAGATGGGCTTTGTCACAGGCATTATTACATTCATGGGGGAGTGCTGAGCCCATAGGGGTCATAAAGCATCTGGGGAAATGAGGCAATCTGTGTGTCTTGGACATCATGGCCTGTCTCCCCTACTTATAATTTATTGCATCTTACACTTGGTACGATATAAAGTCCAGCCATGCTAGATGTGGATTACAGACAAGGTCCAGTGATATCTTTAATGGTTTTGTATGAGACCATAGTCACACCAATCAGGCTGGCAGACAGAGGTTCGAGCCTCTGCTCTTAACACCAAATGACCCATATGGGTTTAGAGCAACTATAGTGGCAAGTGTTACCAGTGGAAAGCACTTTCCATGAGAGTAAGAAAAGAGGTGGATAAGGTCATTCTTATTGATGGGTTAAGAAGTGGATAAGGTCATTCTTATTGATGGGTTTGTTTTCTGTAGCCTTCTAAGGCATCTTGCTGTCTTTACCTGGAGTCAGTCAGCTGTATGACCCTTATGGTTAAGCACTTTTGATAATAATAATTTACCTGGAGAGGGTTCCAGGGGTCAACGCCCCGGTGGCCTGGTCTGTGACCAGGTCTCATGGTGGATCAGGGCCTGATCAACCAGGTTGTTACTGTTGGCTGAACACAAACCGACGTACGAACCACAGCTCGGCTGGTCAGGTACTGACTTTAGGAGCCTGTCCAGTGCATGCTTGAAGACAGCCAGGGGACTATTGGTAATCCCCCTTATGTATGCTGGGAGGCAGTTGAACAGTCTTGGGCCCCTGACACTTATTGTGTTGTCTCTTATTGTGCTAGTGGCACCCCTGCTTTTCATTGGGGGGATGCTGCATCGTCTGCTGAGTCTTTTGCTTTCATTGGGAGTGATTTTCATGTGCAAGTTTGGTACTAAAGTGTATATGATCATGTATATCTCCCGCCTGCATTCTAGGGAGTACAGGTTGAGGAACTTCAAGCGTTCCCAGTAATTTAGGCGTTTTTTCGCATTTATGAGTGCCGTAAAGGTTCTCTCTACATTTTCTAGGTCAGCAATTTCGCCTGCCTTGAAAGGTGATGTTAAGTGCACCTAGATAGAACACTGAGCAAGGGGAGAGTCATCTCTTCATTAAAAGTGATCTGTATGGAGGGTTTCATACTATCAAGTCTGAGCAATGACAAGAATGTCAACATATTACACTGGTGAACTGCTGGTACGATGCTCGTGTAGAGGTTCACTTTTTTGTATAGTACGTACTGGCAAACCTCTACACGGAGGATCTTTAGAGCATTTTGCCAACACATTACTACACAGTGTATAGTATGAACCCTGTTCCTGGGAGAACTCTGAAGGTGACAGGTGTGTATGTGGTTCTTCCCATAGGTAACACTGCTACTAAAGGTGCACTCAGCAAAGTTAAAATAACCCATATGTGCCATACAAAGCCTGGGAGAATGAGAATAAATCTGGTTCAATTAAAGGAAAGGGAAGATAGGTCCAATTCTTTGGATCAAGAGTCCCTGAGTGTCATCAAAGCAGCTTCCATGAGGGGGATTATACATCATATACCTCGTGTGTCCAATACTGTACTTGCCTCTTACTAAATAAACTAGCACATGTACTATATACATTACATTATTAAACTTATCAATTATTAGTATAATCAAAACTAAGAATTAAACTCACAAATGTCATACTGTTAACTTATCAAAAATTGCTCTCTATATTTCCTAGCCTTTCAAAGAGGTGCCTTGATACTTAATAGCTCTTGGTCTATGGAGTTGGTGCTACCCTTTCCCAGCTCATTAAACCTAGTACAGTATTATTATTGTTATGGAGAAGCTCTAGATCCTAAGTGGTCATATACACTACCTGGGGAATGGAAGGCAACCAGATTTGATCAATGGCAATGGATAGGTCCATTTCCTTGGATCAAGAGTACTTCACTGGCAACAGTTTAGCGCTTCTATTTGATTATAATAATAATAATTCACTGGCAACAAGGCAACTTGTACGGTAAACTAGGATTTTAAGTATTATATACTGAATTGCTGTATTAGTACAAACTATCAGTTGTTGACCAAGTAAAAGCGAGTATGTATATATTGTTTGACAATGATGTTACTTTAGAAGGTATCTACCAGTGCCTGTCATGCATGTGCAAGTAATGGTATGCTTACCTCTGACAAGTTGCAACGAAAGTTAGTTGAAGGCTTTTGAAGTTCCTGAGATCTGCTGTGCTGTGATGTTATTGAAATCCTGTCAAGAAAGACACTGAGGAGAAATGGTGCAGTGGTGCAGGTCTGGGTGTTGTCACTTTTGTTGTCTGCTAAAAGTGATGTTTGTTATCCCAGTACATTGTCACCCTGCTGGCTGATCCTCGGCCTGATTCATTCCATGAATATGGCTTTTCAGTGCAGGAAGTCACTAATTTCACTTGCAGCAACATTTGAAAACTTTGCAGCCCCTCCATATGACCATACATCCTCAAGGCCAGCCATGCAAGTACAGTGAACTACTTGAATAATTCCATCCTGGATCCTCACTTAAGAATTTCTAGGGGTGTAACCTAGGTTCAGAGAACTGTTTGCTTGATATATATACACACATGCAGGTTTATTTACATGAAATTTGTGAAAAATATTTACATTTTATTGAGCGAACCATATACTAACCAAGTCGGTAATACATTTGAATAACCCACATTCAAGAGTACAGAAATAACATGAATTTGTTTGATTTACTAGAGAGACTCCTTAAATGCCGCTGAGCTGCTGCAGCATATGAGGTGTGTCACTAGTAGTTGGAAAATATTTGTGTTATTTCTGTGTTGTTTAATGTGGGTTACTTGAATGTATGTATTGTTTTAGATACAGCACTCACATATTTATATATTAAATAAACTTTTAACATTGTGAATATAGCTAAATTTTCCATTTATTTAAATACAAATTACAGTATATACATTCACAAACATTAGGATATTCAGTATAATATACATATAGTATATGAAGGTGTCACTTACCCTGGAAGTGAAACATCTTTTATGGCCTCTATGTGCCATACCCACCCAGCTCGAGACTATTTAGAATCTCCATGCTTTTGTAGGCCTTCATTTGTCTCTCCTGCATACAGTGAAGTTTTCCACCAAGTAGATGTATATGTTGTCAAACTAGACTTGCCTCTTGTCTGTGTACATATCACAGCCTCTTTTATGCCCTCCCTCCAAGCATTCCTACCCCTCATATTCCACCCCAGATTTATATACTCTCTCCATCATCCTATCCCTTTCTATTCTCTACATGCTCAAACCACCTCAAAAACCCAACAAGTCAGCCGTTTCCCACCGAGGCAGGGTGACCCAAAAAAAAAGAAAATCCCCAAAAAGAAAATACTTTCATCATCATTCAACACTTTCACCTCACTCATACATAATCACCATCTTTGCAGAGGCGCTCAGATACAACAGCTGAGAATAAGTCCCTCCCAACTGTCACTATCCCAGACCCCTCCTTTAAAGTGCAGGCATTGTACTTCCCATTTCCAGGACTCAAGTCCAACTAACTGGTTTCCCTAAATCCCTTGACAAAATATTACCCTGCTCACACTCCAACAGCTCGTCAAGTCCCAAAAACCATTCATCTCCATTCACTCCTATCTAACACGCTCACAAATGCTTGCTGGAAGTCCAAGCCCCTCGTCCACAAAACTATCTTTACCCTCTCCCTCCAACCTTTTCGAGGACGACCCCTACCCCGCCTTCCTTCCCCTACAGATTTATACGCTCTCCAAGTCATTCTACTTTGATCCATTCTCTCTAAATGACCAAACCACCTCAACAACCCCTCTTCAGCCCTCTGACTAATACTTTTAGTAACTCCACACCTCCTAATTTCCACACACTGAATTTTCTGCATAATATTTACACCACACATTGCCCTTAGACAGGACATCTCCACTGCCTCCAGCTGCCTCCTTGCTGCAACATTTGCAACCCATGCTTCACACCCATATAAGTGTGTTGGTACCACTATACTTTCGTACATTCCCTTCTTTGCCTCCATAGATAACGTTTTTTGTCTCCACAGATACCTCAACGCACCACTCACCTTTTTTCCTTCATCAATTCTATGGTGAACCTCATCCATCATAAACCCATCTGCTGACAAGTCAATTCCCAAATATCTGAAAACATTCACTTCTTCCATAATCCCTCTCTCCAATGTGATATCCAATTTTTCTTTATTTAAATCGTTTGATACCCTCATCACCTTACTCTTATCTATGTTCACTTTCAACTTTCTACCTTTACACACCCCATGTCATCTTTTAATTTTTATGCTCTGAAATCTCTGCATGATATTTACACTACAGATCACTTTTAAACATGACATCTCTGCTCCAAATTTGAAATACGTACTATAAATAATTTACATTTTGGCATAACAACATTGTTTAAAAATATTCAACATACATACATGTTATTTTCATATACGTACATTTTTTTTTTAACACATCGGTTGTTTCCCACCGAGGCAGGGTGACCCAAAAAGAAAAAAAAAGCTTTCATCATCATTCAACACTTTCACCATCACTCATACATAATCACTGTCTTTGCAGAGGCACTCAGATATGGCAGTTTAAATGTCCTTCCAAACTGCCAATATCCCAAACCTCTCCTTTAAAGTGCAGGCATTGTATATACTTCAAAATAATAACTCTGGGGATAAAGCTGACCATCATGGTAGTCTCAATCTATGGACAAAAAAAGATGTCAGCAGTAGATTACCTTTGTACCTTGTTCAGCTATCAAAACTTTGGGGACCAGTCTCTGGACCCATTATATACCTATGTAATCTGCAAATACCTTTGTAACTTGTCATGATTGTAACCAGATCTACCTGAGTTCATTACCTTTGTAACTTGCTCAGCTATCAAACTTTGAGGTCCAGTCCCTGGACCCATTATGTACCTCTGTAATCTTTTGACTACCACCCACAAGATGGGTATGGGGTGCATAATAAAGATATTAAACTAACTAACTAATGGTAGATTATGCAACTTGGCTAAAAAACAAATATGCTGGTGATATTAAAAATAGAGCAGCTTCATTTTTTCAAAATTCATTTGGAATTTTTGGTAAAATTTGTGAGGGTAGGCTATCAGCTTATATGAGTTATAGGCAAGCTTGCCAGTGGCCTAGTTAGTGTGGAACCACCATAAGGAGAGGATACACGTGTTGTCGCTAAGCAAGAGGCCCCATATTTCATGTGTGATGTGGTTGGATGTTGAAGTGTGGTAATTACAAAAGACTGCAATCTATTTAGATAAGAGCTTTGGTGCTCCTGATTGTTGCAGTCAGTACAATGGTGGATTCTAGATAAAATGGCAGGCTCCTTAAAACATTTTTCTTGACGGTCACAAAAAAAAGAAGTGATTTACTGGGGAGAGGAAAATATTCTCATTCCATTTATGCAGTAAGCAGGTTAAAATATTCAAGTCACTTATCAAACACACACTGACCAACATGAAACAACTGGGTAAAGCCTTCAAGGGCAAGTCTAATGGCATTGTACTTTGCTGGGAAGCTGTCATATAATGCTTGCTGTACTCGTGTCTCAAGTTTGACTTTCAAATGCTCATTGTCATTTATATTGCTTTGCTCAATAATTCCATCCAGCATATCTTCTAAACTGTCCATATCTTCTTCAGCATCAAAGCTGTCTAGTTTACCCTCTAAACTATCAATTTCTTCCTCTTGACTGTTTATAATTTTCTCAAGACTATCAACTTCATCTTCAGTTGTGCACTCTGCCTCTTCCAAGCTGTCAACTTCTAAGTCAAGGTTATGGAAGCCAAAGTCACTCAATGATGAATCATTGCTCTGTGTACTGTCTGCATTTAATTTAATGTTAAGATCACCTGTACTTCTCGGAGACTTAGCGGCTTTGCTGCATCCTCCACTTTTAGTAGATTTGGATCTTTGGACTGTGAAGTCATGATGTAACTGAAACTCAACAGGTTGCCAGGATCCATTATATTTATACTTCACAAGGTCCTCCTTTACCAAGCCACACACGCAACTATGAGGGGCAGCACGTGAGGCCTGCATACTGCAGTTTCCACTACCATCTTCTCTTGAAATCTGTGGCTGGGTGTGCCACAAATGGTGGAAAACAGAGTCCACAGACCAGTCAAACCTTGTTGAGGATCCACCTCTGGGCTGTAGAGCCAATTCCATGAATACACGAATGAAGGTGCTTGCTACCTGAATGATGAGAAATAAGTACATTACAAAAGCTTTATTTTTTTTTTTTTTTTATTAACACATCAGCCGATTCCCACCAAGGCAGGGTGGCCCGAAAAAGAAAAACTTTCATCATCATTCACTCCATCACTGTCTTGCCAGAAGGGTGCTTTACACTACAGTTATAAAACTGCAACATTAACACCCCTCCTTCAAAAAAGCTTTATTTTCACAAAATACAAATCTAAGTCTTGCTTTTATCTCTATGATATATATATATGGTACATCTTAAAATTTAAAGCACGAAAAAGCCAAGATATTTCAGTCATTCCAACTGACGAAAGTTTTTACTAAGTGTTATGCACAATTAATGACAAGATTTCAAAATCAGTTTGACCTACAAGCCCTGCCTGAAACTAAATATATCTACCTGGATCTTCCAGGATGGAAAGCAAAGCAAACTAACACTATAACCCAACAAGAGCATATGGCAACTTTACTTTGAAGATATGATGAGGAGAGGCATCTGTGAGATCAGTCACGTGTTGCATGTTTGTGTTAATGAGATGGCTGACCTGGGTGG
This sequence comes from Cherax destructor, assembly GCA_009830355.1. NCBI lineage: Eukaryota > Metazoa > Arthropoda > Malacostraca > Decapoda > Parastacidae > Cherax > Cherax destructor. The sequence goes on along the minus strand of WNWK01007419.1, from coordinate 31,186 downwards.
CAGCCCATGCCTCCAGACATCCTCCACCAGCCACCACCTTGCCATCAACCACCACCATCCTCAAGGCTGCCAGGCAACTCTCTGTTGTCTCCTGAAAAAAATATTTCTTTTATTACATTAGATTTATCTTAAAAAAAAAAAATGTAGTATACAAATACAGGTACAGATCTTACATTTAACAAATACGTACAAGAGTTTGGTAAAAAAGAGCATAGTACATATATTGAAAAAATATTCTACATAAGAAATTTAGGATAACAAATAACATAGAGAAACAGGTTAAGCCAAATCTGAATTAACCGGTGTAGGGGTACGACACAGGCAGGTGTGTAGTGAAGCCCTAGATGCCTGGGAAGTCAGTCAAGTCTTGCTCCCAATATTGCAGGTATGTAAATGATGGTATCAGTAAACTCTCACTATGTTACCTGCTTGTTCTTTACCTGGACTATCACATAACTAGATGGTATCAATAAACTCTTGCTATATTACCTGCTTATTCTTTATCTGCACTATCACATAACTAGTAAAGGTTACTGAAATAACCAAATCAAAAGTCATTATGAGCTACAAGATACTTAACAGTGTGAACCTTTATTAGGCTCATGGACTGATTACATCGTCTTCACATCTCTTCTGCTTCTATCAACTTTTCTGTACTCGACTGAAGAAGCCTACTGTGTATGTAGGTGAAACGTTTCGAAATAAAGATACTTAACTGTTGCTTTATTAGATATTTTGCTAACGAGAGTTTTATCAAGTTCAATAAAAGCTCTATTTTCTAGATGTATTTATTTTACCTTATTTATCTGTAGTTTACTGTCAATCTAGGGAAGTGTTACAGTAAAAAGGCATCTTACCTTGAGAGTTGTTAGAGTGCTTGGGCTTGTCACAGGAAGTAGGAGAGTTGAAACCGAGCCCTCAGCATGGTCAAGCAGAATATAACTTTTCTCATTGTAATTAATGTGCTCTACTGTGTTTAGCTTCCCAAGAACAGCAGTATTCATTTCCAGAGTTAGATTAGCTAAATTGCTGATAGCCTGGCAGCCACTTAGTTTGGCTACAGCTTCAGATAATTTTGTACCCATTCTTTCTAGCACCAAAAATCCTTCTCTTTCTAGTTCAAACTTTATGACTGGATGTACTGACTTTTGGTTAGCAAGTATGTGGATATTCCTCCTCTTCATACACGAGAGAAGACAAAGAAGAACCTTATTTATGAAGAACTTTTCTTTTGTTTCACTTGCTCTCCAACACACAGATATTGTCTCCCCTTCCACATATAATATGGGTACAGTAAAAAGCACAATATTGATATTGCCTATTCCTCTTAATTTTTCAATTTTTTGAGGACTGATGTCTGGCTCCCTATACAGGACACCATCAAAGACCTTGCAATTTATAGATGAAGACCTCTCTTGGGTGCTGACAGTAACATGGCCAAAACCACCTGAAGAATATTCATTTGGAATGCTCTTCAGAAAGGCTTTAACAATGTTTAGACTGAGATCATCAAGTGCCACTTTGTTAAGACCTAAACAATTCTTTGCTCCAAGAATAGTTTGAACAAAAGATGTAACTTGTTGCATGTCCCCAACATCCAAGTCCATGGTAACCTCATCAGGTGACTGAGTTAGGAGTTCCAATAGTTCAGATATAATCCATTCAGACACATCACTTACTATACGGTGAGGTATGTCCTGCTCACATATGAGGGATTCTTCTAATAATCTGACACAGAGCATCCCAGTGTAGAGACCATTAAGGCCACACGCTGCATTCTGGGCACTTATCAGGGCATTAATATATTTCACACTTGGATGGGCAAATGATAACTCCTTAATGATTTCAGATGAAGATGCAGCCAATGTTTCCCTCCCTACAGTATTAGATATCAAAATAGAACTGCCTTGTGGTCCATACGCTGAGAAAAGTAGTTTCCGGTACTCTTTTAACAATGAGATATATGCTGGGTCTTGCACACTATGGCAGTATATGCCCCTCACACGCTCTTCATCTAAGCGCACACTTGACATACTGCAATAGAAAGATTTACATACTGTACTGCTAATGAAATTAGAAATTAGCAAAATTCATCATTTAGTAAAAAAAAAAAAAAAAACGAACTATTCTGAGGCATACTTTCTCTCAAATATGACTTATCAATATTACCTACATGATAAACAGCAAAATATGGGATTCAGTGACTAAAACTGTCACTAATTTTGTTTGCAATAAATCTTTTTTATAAGTAGTGATATTTGTATTATTATTATTATTATTAGTATATTATTATTATTATTATTATTATTATTATAATAATAATAATAATAAAGATAAAAATGTACATTGTACAGTGGACCCCCGTCTAACGAGCAAAATTCATTCCAGAAGCCTGCTCAAGTGTCATTACCGAACGAATTTACTTCCTTAAGAAATAATGTCTCGTAGGTTAGTCTATTTCAGACCCCCAAAAATACACTTCCACAAGCACTTACAATATTATACTTACATAATTGTACGATTTCCGGGGTGCTCGTTAGGCGGGGACCACTGTACATAAGTTAAATGTTACAATTTTGGGGTAACAGGTTGTTTATTTACTGTTTAGAAAAGTCTGCATTTCAGGCACTTAAATCAATACTAAACTGCTTAAGATTTTGCCTGGCTCGAATGAAACAATTGAGATGGAGATTGTTAATACAATAAGAGAATGCTCGTGACTCGACCTGATCTTAATCTCCTCCTTTCCTTACCTCTTCTCTCCTATATTTCCTCTGCCTTTCCTTTCTTCTATCTAGATGTGTTCTGTCCTACGTGTTTTTTTCCCTCCCGTGTTTTTGGTCCTTCCCTTTCTTCCTTCACTTCTACCACCACTTCTGTTACTATTACTAGTATTACTATTACCTCACTTCACTCCACTCTCTGACTCTTGTACCACTGCAACTTCTCCCCTACCCACTGCAACAACTACTACTACTACCTCTTCCACTACTTTCTCCACTTCCCTCTTTTTTTTTCATCTCTCTTCCTCCAGTCTCTGCCCTCCTCTGGTATATATACTGGCTCCCTTACCTTCGTGTGTTACTAGTTAATGCTCCAAGTCGGACCAAAACATCGTCATAAGTTTTTTGTCCTATCTGCAGGTTATTTGTGTACATACATATATGTGAATACTTTTGTAGGTTAAGTAGGTTTAACTTGCATTCTACATCTACAGGACAAATGCTAACTCACACCTAAAATTCTTATTTGATAGCTGTAATGGATGCTGTAATTTTTTAACATTTGCAATTTTCCACTAAAGTAGGGTGAACCACAACCAATACATTCATAACCACCCATTCAATAGCTGTCTTGGCAGAACTGCAATACCCCCATTCCTTCAGTCCAGGCACTATACTTCTCATCTTCAGTACTGAGTCAAGCTAACCATTTTCCCTGAATACTTTCATAGATATTACTTTCTTAGCACACCAACAATACAGAAAATTCCAAAACCTGCTTGCCCCTATTCATTCTGATCTAACACTCAAACACGATTGCTGGACGCTCAAACCACCATCACTTAATACATAATACAATACAAGAAATAAATACCTGTTTGATATGCCACTTGTACACTTGAATGAAGCAGAAATTCCATGCATATCAAAGGCTCAAAAATATGGAACAACCTATTTTAAAATATGTAAAATAACTATACGTATAATATTTAAAAGAAATTTCACTGAACACTGCCTAAACAGTGTAAATTCAGCCATGCTAGATCATAAAAGTATTGTATTACAGATACAGGAGGGCCCCACTTATACAGAAGGTTAGGTTCCAAGCTACTGCTGTAAAGTGAAACATAGCCCGTTTTCACTTTCAAATGCGTATACGTAAAAGCCTGATAACATGTTTACACTATCATATATTAAGTGAGCAAGAGAGCTAGGCATAAAAAATGTATATACAGTACACACATTACTTTATTTTTTCAACAAACCGCCATATTCCACTGAGGCAGGGTGATTTAAAAAAAAAAAATGAAAATTTCTCTTTTTAAATTTAGTAATGCATAGAGAAGGGGTTACTAGCCACTTGCTCCCGGCATTTTAGTCGCCTCTTACGACATGCATGGCTTACAGAGGAAGAATTCTGTTCTGTTTCCCCATGGAGAACACATTACTTAAAATATTTTTGCTTAATTTATAATGATTAGTGAATATATTTATTGTAGAAAGTCTTGAATAAATGAAGAAAGAATTGAAAACCACTGCATTAGTGAAACACTAAACTGAAGCACTGTAAAGCAGGGTCCTCCTGTACTATAATTTAAGTTTTATGTATGCTTCACACCAGCTTGAATCATATTTATGGCTTAAAAACCTCACTCAATATTATCTCGCCAATTATTTGTAAACCCTATTCTAGTACAGTACTTCAATCTTTTGACTGTGGGAGGTCATATAGTGAAATTGGGCAATTTGAAAAAGCATTTTTTTTTACTTTTTTTATTAACACATCAGGCGTTTCTCACCGAGGCAGGATGACCCGAAAAAAAGAAACACTTTCATCATCACTCATTCCAGGACTGTCTTGCCAGAGGCATGCCTACAATACAGTTCAAAAACTGTAATATATCTCCACCCATCCCTCAGAATGCAGGCACTGTAAAAAATGGAATCAAAAGAGAAATAAAGGTTTTACAGTGTGTTGAAGTTGGTGAAAAATTATCACTTGACAGCAACAGCGGCCTAAATAACCATAGAAGAGTACAGGGCCCTGTACTTCATGTTTTACAATTTATTAATACCAAATTATGATTTTCATTTTTCATTGTAACACCATATACACTAGTTTCTTTAGATATTTCAAGGTGTTTTACCATTCAAATCATGGGGATATATTTATTTATGGGCATGTGGCATTATCATAGGTACTGCAAATAAAAGATACATACATCTCTGCAGTAGTATATGTCTTACTGTTGTCGCACCCAAGACTTCACTGAAATACCTGTAGTAGCCAACCTGTACTGCTAATAATCTCTAACCCTCATAGGCATCTCATCAAAAAATAATTGGAAGTAATCAAGGTAATCAGAATTATAAATAAGTTTTATTGAGGCTTTGTATATATACATACATTAGAGTAACACACATGTTACAGACACATAAAGCACACTATGTACATCTAAGCCAGGATAACCCAATGAAGTCAACAATGTGACTGTTCTGTTTCATCTGTTAATGGACAATTTGGCTGAAATGCATTTAGTATCACCAAACTGTGATAAATTTGGAACAAACACAGCATCTTCCTGTCAGTTCCATAAGTTTTCTGGTAGAGTTGTCACCATTCAACAAAATACACTTGTATATATGTCCTACTGAGAAAGATGCCCATGATGCATTGCATGAACCCACCTGCACAAATATTTCTTTCTCAAGGACGAGGAGGTGGTAGGCAACCGAAACAGTCGAGCCAAGGCCTAAAATAATGGCGCACAGCAAATTTGAAGGTACAAAAATTACGTTTAACACGCTGCACTAGTTTAGCCCCTAGAGTAAATTTACACTGCACATGATTAAAAGTTAATCTAGAGGCAGACTTTTTTTTACTTTTATACCTAATATCAACCATATGTTGGTTCTTTATTTTACTTCTGATCTTATTCTCAGTATTATGAGGTAAGGATATCTCCTGTCTGGAGGGACATCTGAGCTGTTGTATTTGTGCACCTCTGGCAAGACAGTGATAGTGCGAATGATGGTGAAAGTGTTTCTTTTTCAAGTCACAGTACCTCAGTGGGAGATGGCCAGTGTGTTAAAAAATAAACTGTAAATAAATTATATATAATTTATTTATTTTTTAACACACTGGCCATCGCCCACTGAGGTACTGTAATTCACATACAAATCCCACTGTTAGCATTTTAGGATAAATTCTATATACATACTATATGTAGTAATTTAAATTCAACATGTTATTAACATGTGCCTAAATTTGCCTCACATCTGCTTCAAGCTGTCACTAGGCAACCTGCTAAACACTGAGTTAACAATACCATTCAATTAACTTATCAAACTTTAAAATTACATCAGGTTTGGTGCCTCTCCATGAATATAAAAAAATTTAAAATTACCTACTTAACAAATATACGTATACAGAATGAAGAAGACCACTATTCCTTTTTGAGTCCCAGTTTGTTCTTCAACTCTTGTTCAATATACTTGGCACCCTGTAAGTAAAGGTAAACCTTGTTATATTACAAGGGCACTTCAACAAAATACTGAATTACTGTTCAAGAATGAATGGCACAACATTTAACAATAATGCATTAAAATTATAGGAAAATAAATTTCAAAGTTATTTTTTTTTATTAACACATCGGCCGATTCCCACCAAGACAGGGTGGCCCGAAAAAGAAAAAATTTCATCATCATTCACTCCATCACTGTCTTGCCAGAGGGGTACTTTACACTACAGTTATAAAACTGCAACATTAACACCCCTCCTTCAGAGTGCAGACACTGTACTTCCCATCCCAGTACTCAAGTCCGGCCTGCCGGTTTCCCTGAATCCCTTCATAAATGTTACTTTGCTCACACTCCAACAGCACGTCAAGTATTAAAAACCATTTGTCTCCATTCACTCCTATCAAATACACTCACACATGCTTGCTGGAAGTCCAAGCCCCTCGCACACAAAACTTCCTTTACCCCCTCCCTCCAACCTTTCCTAGGCCGACCCCTACCCCGCCTTCCCTCCACTACAAAGTTATAGTTTATATATGGAAGTGGCTTACGAAGTTGCACATGTACAGTGGACCCCTGGATTATGTCATTATTTCATTCCAGAATGCTGTTCAAGTGCCGTTACCGAACGAATTTGTTCCTATAAGGAATAATGTAAATTAGATTAGTCCTTTTAGACCCCCAAAAATTCACTTACAAAAGCACTTACAAAAATACACTTACATAATTGTTCGAGTTCGGAGCAGTACGTAATCCGGGGGTCCACTGTATAAATAAAAACATTTGAATAATGCTAAGGTAAAAATATGTGATACACATGAATGATTAAAGAAAGGCAAGTACAAAAGTCTTACCATTCCATGAATGGTAAGATAACACGTAATCACTGAGCTGCATAGTAAGGGACTGCCATTTTAATGACCCTGGTCATGTCATTTTCAGTCAAAAAAAGCACTGAATCTGGCTAGTAAGTAAGCAAAAAAATGAATGAGCTTCACCTGGATAACTGGTAGATCCTTGCGCTGCTGCTTGGGTACAAATAATTCAATATCTTGAATCCTTTGCCAGCTGTAGTGTAAACCAATGATCGTTGGCAGCATAACAAGCAGCACAATGTTCCTCCTCACAAACTCTCTTGCTCGACCTAATTGGACTCCCATGTCTACAAAAAGAAGAGCAAGATTCTTCTATTAAGATGGAGCCTGTGGCTGTAGCAATCATGCACACACTAACAGCATAACTTACTGTACAGTATTCATTACTGATGATCTAACCTAGAAAAATTGTATTTAGTAAAAGAAAAAGGCTATGTGTAATTTAGGCAGTGACCTAATGGTCGTCTACTGAGAGGTTGAAAAATTGATTTCTGAATTTCTCTCACCTCTCCCCTTCATTGTTCTTTTTTGACTAAAAATATTCATCTTCTAAAGTTTCATTGCAACTGGACTTCATTTACTGGTGCTTCACAGACCAAATTTTCAGCCCTTCACTAGTAAGCTTATTCAGTTATAGGTACACAAATACAGTTACATAAATTATCATACATAGCAGCATATGTGTAGATTACCCAGGATAACCCAAAAAAGTCAAACACAGTGAGTTATTTCCATTGGGGTCCTTGTAATATCGTATTACTTAAACCTTAAAAGTTAAAACAGCTAAGTAATTCAACTACACTCCCTGCATGCCTGCTACACTCCCTGCATGCCTGCTACACTCCCTGCATGCCTGCTACACTCCTGCATGCCTGCTACCTCCCTGCATGCCTGCTACCCCTGCATGCCTGCTACACTCCTTGCCTCTATGCCTGCCTGGCTGCCTGCCTGCCTGCCTGCCTGCCTTGAATTCTATAATGTTTCTCACTTTCTTTACCAAAGGAACTTTACTAAGATCTTTCTTTGGAGCCATGGTTACTTATTTCGCAGTTGCACTGACAAAAAACAATGGAAAACAAGCGAAATGTTTGGATGAATGAGCAGAAGCTTCCTCACGCACTGAGACACACAGGCAAACTGAAGCGCAAGCGGCCCCAGCCGGCGGACGGACGCGTCCCATACGGCTGCTAAGCGATAAAATGGCCGTTAACCGGGAGCCGTAAAACTGGCCGCTAACCGAGGGTCCACTGTTTATGAAAAGAAGTTACAATAAAAGGAGATATACTAGGAATAAGGCAAATTGAGTTATTTACATTACTGCTTTACACAGTACGTAATAGGTACAGTGGTACCTCGAGTTACGATATTTTTTCGTTCGAGAATGCTGTTCAAGTGCCATTACCAAACGAATTTATCCCCATAAGGAATAATGTAAAATAGACTAGTCCTTTTACACCCCCAAAAATATACTTACAAAAGCATTTAAAAAAATAAACTTACATAAAAGGGAGATTTTGGGGACCATCGTAACTCGAGGTACCACTGTACATGTATGTTCGCTATACATACATACAAGAAAACACTCTCCTCCCTTTCTGTAGCTACATGCTACATTAAGTACCTTTTGGAATGTACCCAATAGGGAGAAGAAAATTTATTTCTGAATTTCTCTCTCCTCCGTCTCTCAGATGTACGTTCTGTGAAACTAAACCTGGTAGGCAACGCTCTCGCTTCACACACCGAGTGTCCGTGGTTCGATCCTTGGCAAGGGTGGAAACATTAGACGTTTCCTTACACCTCTTGTCCTGTTCACCTAGCAAGCAAGTAGGTACCTGGGTGTTAGTCGACTGGAGTGGGTCGCATCCTAGGGGCCAAGATTGAGGACCACAATGGAAATAAGACAGACAGTCCCTCGATGACGCACTGTCTTTCTTGGGTTATCCTGGGTGGTTAACCCTCCAGGGTTAAAAATCAGAACAAAATCTTATCTTATCTGACTTATTCTGTGGTGTACATAAATTGTAGGTATTGTAAAATGTAACCAACCCAAAGGGTATATAGAAATAAGATTAAGGGAGAAAAGACACTCATAATGCACATAAATGTGCTGAAAAATAAACAGATAAGAATGATAAAGTTGATCCCATATATAAGAAACCTTTCCTAGAAAGATAAGCTCAAGACACTGAACTTGGATTCTCTGGACAGACAGAATTTGGGGAGATGAAATATGTACAAATGGAAACCAGGAATAGTTATATAGGGAAGTACTATTTTAGCAGTAGAGTTGCAGATGAGTGGAACTCGCAAGAACTTTGAGAAGACTGAACTATATCATTATAATTATTACATTCAAAACTAAGTGCTAAACCCACAAGGATCATACAATGCTGAACATGAACTATAAATTGGACAGATATATGAATGGGTGTGGGTGAATGAGAGTTAAACCTGCCTTGCATAGACCAGTAGGCCTCCTGCAGTTCCTTCGTCTGTTTTCTTATGCAGTACTAAAATAATGCAATAATTACCTTCTTAATGAGGTGACTGACTTGTATATTTTCTACCTGGAGTTTACCTGGACATGCATGGGGGGAGCCCCAGATCAACAAAATGTGATCAGCCGCGAGGAAGCCTTCTCCAAATTCAACTTCAATAACAAAAACATAAGGTGGGACCAAGTAAACCAAGTCCTAAATGATATAAACTGGGAAGATTGCCTAAGCATCACGGATCCTAACCTATGTCTAGACCAAATTAACTCTGTGGCACTAGAGGTTTGCTCAAGGCAAATTCCCTTAAGGAAAAGGTGAAGATGCAAACTAGAAAGAGAGAGGCGCTCCCTATACAGGCGAAGGCAAAGAATAATGGAGCGACTACATGAGGCCAATATATCTGAAATACTTAGGGAGACACTAGTCAGAGAAATAGCAAATCGAATTAAAACTAAAGGAATCTTACAGGAATCAAGAAACGCGGGAAGAACTAAAAGCTATAAATGAAATTGGAAGAAACCCAAAGTATTTCTTTTCTTATGCAAAATCAAAGTCGAGAACAACATCCAGTATTGGGCCCCTACTTAAACGGGATGGGTCCTACACAGATGACAGCAAGGAAATGAGTGAGTTACTTAAGTCCCAGTATGACTCAGTTTTTAGCGAGCCGCTAACCAGACTGAAAATCAAAGACCTAAATGAATTTTTAATGAGAGTGCCACAGAACTTGACAGACGCATGCCTATCTGACATCACCACGACGCCAAATGACTTTGAAAAGGAAATAAATGACATGCCCATGCACTCCGCTCCAGGCCCAGACTCATGGAACTCCGTGTTCATCAAGAACTGCAAGAAGCCCCTATCACGTGCTTTTAACATCCTGTGGAGAGGGAGCATGGACACTGGGGTCGTCCCGCAGTTACTAAAAACAAGACATAGCCCCACTCCACAAAGGGGGCAGTAAAGCAATAGCAAAGAACTACAGACCAATAGCGCTAACGTCCCATTTCATAAAAATCTTTGAAAGGGTTCTAAGAAGCAAGATCGCCACTCATCTTGATACCCATCAATTGCACAACCCAGGGCAGCATGGGTTTAGAGCAGGCCGCTCCTGTCTGTCCCAACTACTGGACCACTACGACAAGGTCCTGGATGCTCTAGAAGACAAACAGAATGCAGATGTTATATACACAGACTTTGCAAAAGCCTTTGACAAGTGTGACCATGGTGTAATAGCACACAAAATGCATGATAAAGGAATAACAGGAAAAGTTGGTAGATGGATCTATAATTTCCTAACAAGTAGAACACAAAGAGTAGTAGTCAACAGAGTAAAGTCTGAGGCGGCTACTGTGAAAAGCTCTGTTCCACAAGGCACAGTACTTGCTCCCATCCTGTTCCTCATCCTCATATCGGACATAGACAGGGATATAAGCCACAGTGCTGTGTCTTCCTTTGCAGATGACACCCAAATCTGCATGACAGTGCCCACCGTTGAAGACACTGCAAGACTCCAAGCAGACATAAACCAAATCTTTAAATGGGCCGCAGAAAACAAAATGAAGTTCAATGATGAGAAATTTCAATTACTCAGATACGGAAAAAGTGAAGAAATTAAAATCTCATCGGAGTACAAAACTAATTCCAACCACACAATAGAGCGAAAAACTAATGTCAAAGACCTGGGAGTGATCATGTGAGAGGATCTCACCTTCAAGGACCATAACACCGTAGCAATCGCATCTGCTCGAAAAATGACAGGATGGATAATGAGAACCTTCAAAACCAGGGATGCTAAGCCCATGTTGACACTTTACAGATCGCTTGTTCTATCTAGGCTGGAATATTGCTGCACACTAACTGCACCTTTCAAGGCGGGTGAAATTGCTGACCTTGAAAATGTGCAGAGAACCTTCACGGCACGCATAACTGCGATAAACCACCTCAATTACTGGGAACGCTTGAAGTTCCTAAACCTGTACTCTCTAGAACGCAGGCGGGAGAGATACATTATTATATACACATGGAAAATTCTCGAGGGATTAGTACCAAACTTGCACACGAAAATCACTCCCTACGAAAGCAAAAGACTCGGCAGGCGATGTAACATCCCCCCAATGAAGAGCAGGTGTGCCACTAGCACGTTGAGGGACAACACAATAAGTGTGAGGGGTCCAAGATTGTTCAACTGCCTCCCAGCATACATCAGGGGATTACAACAAACCCTGGCTGTCTCAAGCAGGTACTGGACAGGCACCTAGTGGTCCTGACCAGCCAGGCTGTGGTTCGTATGTTGGACTCGTACGGCCAGCAGTAACAGCCTGGTTGATCAGGCTCTGGTCCAACATGAAGCCTGGTCACGGACTGGGCTGCGGGCGTTGACCCTGGAATTCTCTCAAGGTAAACTCCAGGAGAGAGTTCCAGGGGTCAACGCCCCCATGGCCCAGTCTGTGACCAGGCCTCATGGTGGATCAGGGCCTGATCAACCAGGTTGTTACTGCTGGCCGCACGCAGTCCAACGTACGAACCACAGCCTGGCTGGTCAGGTACTGACTTTAGATGGCTGTCCAGTGCCTGCTTGAAGACTGCCAGGGGTGTATTGGTAATCTAGGTTATCAACTTTGCATAAATGCAAATTATATTACGTAAGTCCCTTATTGTTATATTTATGGGGAGCGCTAAACCTATAGGAGTAATACAGGGCCTGAGGGAAATGGGAGGCATTTATATTTGATCCGTTGAAGGGAAGGACAAGTTCAATTCCACGGATCAAGAACCCTTCTCTAGCTTCAAGAAGCCTCCCTCGAGGGGTAAAAGCTTATCTTGGTTGGTAGCGCACTCGGTTAATACAATGAGTGTCCGTGGTTCGATCCCCAGTATGGGTGACAACATAGAGCGAGTTTCCTTAAGATACCTACTGTCCATGTTCACCTAGCAGTAAGCAGGTATCTGGAGTATACATGGAGGGTGTTAGTCACCTTACATCTACTGTCAGTGTTCACCTAGTAGTAAGTAGGTACCTGGGTGTTAGCCGACTGGTGTGGGTCGCATCCTGGGGACAAAATTAACCTAAGTTGCGGAAATGCTCTACATAACCAGGATCTTTCTATATAATATGCCACTGATGTCAGCTGTGGTCTATATAAGTTGTATCATGTACTTGTAAAAATAAATATTATTATTATTATTATAATTATGGGCTCCGATGGAATGAGTTGTCTATATCCGGCTGAATTACATCTGGAAAAAAATATAAGGATTATCATTAGCCTGAGCGGCGAGTTATGAGACGCTAATGTTTAAAAAAAATGGGTATATGAGTATGGTGGGAAGGCTGGTCAGGAGAGAGACACCCACCAAGCATCAGTAGTGACAAGGAACCTGGCTTCTTCTTCTTCGTTGGGGTTTTATTGGGCCACTGACAGCCTAAGCCGTATCGAGCCCGACCTCTCGATGGTACGAGGAAGATTTGTTGCCCAAGGCTGGGCGATGAAAGAAAAGGAACAAAAGTTCCTTTGTAAATAGATAGAAACTTGAAAGTTTCCGATTAGGTCCGGTGGACCCCCTTGCCAAGCCCCAGCAAAGCGGGACCCCCACACCCCCACCTGAGTACAGTAACCGGCTTCCCACCAAAGACCGTTAAATAATTTTCCGCAGAGCGGAAAAAATGGAGCTGGCTAAAAGTAAGCCGATGAACAGGTGCCCCTCCTGTAGGGTGCCCGGCGGGCAAAATAGATGAGGACAAGCGTCCCAGAGAGAACGGGGGAAATTTGTCACTGATACTCAGGCGAGAGAGAGACGTCCACACCCGACGAAGGCTGGCGCAGAAGTCAAGGAACCTGGCCATTACCTCACCTGTTGTGATGGTGGCTGCTGGACTGCAAGGCTCACACGGTCCGAGCACCACCACTCATGCAAAAATAAACACAATTGCAGTATAATGCGATCCTTTATTGACAACGTTTAGCCCACACAGTGGGCTTTTTCGACTTACAAACAGATCTACCTGGGTGAATAGTACATCAGTATTTATAGGGTGGAGAGTCAGGTGGAGGACTCTCCACCTTATAAATACTCATGTACTATTCACCCAGGTAGATCTGTTTGCGACTCAAAAAACAGTGTGGGCGAAACGTTGTCAATAAAGGATTGCATTATACTGCAATTGTTTATTTTTTCCATCGTCTCGCTATTTTTTTTTTACAATTTATCTCCACCACCACTCTTATACGACTTCCATACCAGGCTACGCCCGGTGTGGGCGTCTCTCTCTCGGACTTCTGCGCCAGCCTTCGTCGGGTGTGGACGTCTCTCTCTCGCCTGAGTATCAGTGACAAATTTCCCCCGTTCTCTCTGGGACGCTTGTCCTCATCTATTTTGCCCGCCGGGCACGCTACAGGAGGGGCACTTGTTCATCGGCTTACTTTTAGCCAGCTCCATTTTTTCCGCTCTGCGGATAATTATTTAACGGTCTTTGGTGGGAAGCCGGTTGCTGTACTCAGGTGGGGGTGTGGGGGTCCCGCTTTGCTGGGGCTTGGCAAGGGGGTCCACCGGACCTAATCGGAAACTCAAGTTTCTATCTATTTACAAAGGAACTTTTGTTCCTTTTCTTTCATCGCCCAGCCTTGGGCAACAAATCTTCCTCGTACCATCGAGAAGTCGGGCTCGATACGGCTTATGCTGTCAGTGGCCCTATAAAACCCCAACGAAGAAGAAGTCTCTCTCTCGCCTGAGTATCAGTGATAAATTCCGTCCCCCCTCTCTCTACCTTGCCCGCCGGGCACTTTACAGGAGGACCACCTGGTCAGTTCAGTTCAGTTTGATATCTTTATTATGCACCCCATACCCATCCTGTGGGCGGTAGTCAAAAGATTACAGAGGTACATAATGGGTCCAGGGACTAGACCCCAAAGTTTTGATAGCTGAGCAAGTTACAAAGGTAATTTTAGCCACCTGAAACTTACTTACCTCCATTTTTCGGCTCTGCGGATATTTCTCTAACGGTTTTCATCTGAAGCCGGTTACTGAACTCAGGTGTAGGTGTCTCGCCCTGCTGGGGCTTGGCAAAGGGGTCTACCTGATCTAATAATGCGGTATGAACCTTCCTGCAGTATTAACCCTTCTGCAGTATTAAAACTCCTGCAGTATTAAAACTCCTGTAGTATTAACCCTTCTGTGGTATGAACCCTCTTATCTTAACCCACCTGCAGTATTAAACCTGGAACCACGTGGCCTGTGACCTGGAACCACGTGGCCTGTGACCTGGTGGCAAAGCTCTCGCTTCACACGGTGAGGGTTCGGGTTCGATTCCTGGCAAAGGGGTTGAAACATTGGTCGTGTTTCCTTACACCGGTAGTCCATGTTCCCCATCAACAATAATGGGTATCTAAGATAAGATTTCTTCGGATTTTTAACCCCGGAGGGTTAGCCACCCAGGATAACCTAAGAAAGTCAGTGCATCATCGAGGACTGTCTGTCATATTTTCATTGGGGTCCTCAATCTTGTCCCCCAGGATGCGACCCACACCAGTCGACTAACACCCAGGTACCTATTTACTGCTAGGTGAACATGATAACAGGTGTAAGGAAACACGTCAAAATGTTTCAACCCCGCCGGGAATCGAACCCGGGCACTCCGTGTGTGAAGCGAGAGCTTTTAGCCCGAAATGCTCTTCATAACATGATAACAGGTGTAAGGAAACAATGTCGAAATGTTTCCACCCCGCTGGGGTGCTAGTCCAAAATCACCGACTGGATACTCCCAAATAAGTGATCCACTAATCCGGATTTGCCAGATTCGTCAAGTACAAGTGAACGAACGGCCGGATTCAAACGGATTCGTTGAAAACAATGTATCCTCTGACCGGATTCATAAGCTGACGAGGTTTACACGCCCTTATTAAACACCCAAAACAGCAACTACAACAAATAGATACAATACAAATAGACAGATCTTCCTTAAGGTGGTTATTAGTTAAAATATACAGTGAGCACAAACCGGATTCGCCCGGATTCGTCCAAGAAATAAGTGAACAAAGGACCGGATTCAAACGGATTCCTTGGAAATAAGCCAATCAGAGGAACTGTTAACATAAGAACATAAGAACATAAGAAAGAAGGAACACTGCAGCAGGCCTACTGGCCCATGCGAGGCAAGTCCAAGTCTCCCACCGGCTTAAGCCAATGCCCCGACCCAGCCAGGTCAGGTTACATCCACTTAAGGAAGGAGCACGGCATCTGACCTAGTAGCACAAACTAGTCAAGTCCAACTCACACCCACCCGCACCCACTCATATATTTATCTAGCCTATTTTTAAAACTACACAACGTTTTAGCCTCTATAACTGTACTCGGGAGTTTGTTCCACTCATCGACAACTCTATTACCAAACCAATGCTTTCCTATATCCTTCCTGAATCTGAATTTATCCAATTTAAAGCCATTGCTGCGAGTCCTGTCAATACTAGATATTTTTAGCACGCTATTTACATCACCTTTATTTATTCCTGTTTTCCATTTATACACCTCAATCATATCCCCCTAATTCTACGTCTTTCTGAGAGTGCAGATTCAGGGCCCTAAGTCTATCCTCATAGGGAAGATTTCTGATACATGGAATCAACTTAGTCATCCTCCTTTGTACGTTTTCCAGAGCATTTATATCCATTCTGTAATACGGTGACCAAAACTGTGCAGCATAATCTAGATGAGGCCTAACCAAGGATATATAGAGTTGAAGAACAACCTGAGGACTCCTATTATTTATGCTTCTTGATATGAAGCCAAGGATTCTGTTCGCTATATTGCGAACACTTATGCACTGCTGTCTTGGTTTTAGATTACTGCTAACCAGAACTCCTAAATCCTTTTCGCAATCAGTAGTATTAAGGTCTACATTATTTAGTTTATATGTGGCATGGTTATTGTCCTGTCCAATATTTAGAACTTTGCATTTATCTATATTAAACTGCATCTGCCACTTCTCCGACCACTGCATCAGTCTATTCAAATCTTCCTGGAGTGCTCTAATGTCCTCATTTGAATGAATTGGACGGCCTATTTTGGTGTCATCGGCAAACTTGCTTATGTCGCTATTTATTCCCTCATCTATGTCGTTTATGTAGATTGTGAACAACAAGTGGCCCAATACTGACCCCTGTGGAACACCGCTTGTGACACTTCCCCACTCTGATTTCTCCCCATTTATGCAAACTCTCTGCTGCCTATTTGTCAACCATGCCTCTATCCAGGAAAAAATTTCTCCTCTATTCCGTGTGCCTTAATTTTCCTCAATAGTCTCTGATGTGGGACTCTATCAAAAGCCTTACTGAAGTCCATATACACAACATCATATTCATTACCATGATCTACCTCCTCAAATACCTTAGTGAAAAACGTTATTAAATTTGTAAGGCAGGAACGCCCTTTTGTAAAACCGTGCTGAGATTCATTGATTAATTTATGCTTTTCAAGATGGCTACGAATTGCCTCGGCTATTATTGATTCCATAAATTTTCCCACTATGGAGGTTAGGCTTATTGGTCTATAGTTCGAAGCTAAGGACCTGTCTCCTGCTTTGAAAATAGGTATTACATTTGCAATTTTCCACTTATCTGGCACCATGCCAGTTTGCAGTGATATGTTGAAAAGATTAGCCATAGGTTTGCTAAGCTCCTCTTTACATTCCTTTAGAACCCTTGCATACAGTTCATCAGGGCCTGGGGATTTGTTAGGTTTTAATTTATCTATTTGTCTAAGGACCATGTCACTTGTGACCCTAATCGTTTATAGTTTACTATCGTCCTGTTCTACATAATTTATTATTTCTGGAATATCGCTAGTATCTTCCTGTGTAAAAACTGAGAGGAAGTAAGTGATAAAATTCTACACATTTCCTTATCACTGACGGTGAGCTGACCTGAGTAACTTTTGAGTGGGCCTATCTTGTCCCTAATCTTACTTCTGTATACCTGAAAAATCCTTTTGGGTTAGTCTTCGATTCTCTTGCAACTTTAACCTCATAGTCTCTTTTTGCTTTTCTTATTCCCTTTTTATTTATCTCTTTAACTGAATATATTGATTACTTAATTGCCCCTCTCCTCTTTTGATTCGCCTATATATGCCTCTCTTTTGACCAATGAGATGTTTTAATCTATTGTTCATCCACTTAGGATCATTTTTGTTTGATCTGATTTCCTATTAGGAACATAAGTTGTCTGAGCAGCTAGAACTATTCTCTGAAAAACGTCATATTGGCAATCACCACCTACCTGACCCACTGTCAGGTCATTCCAGTTCAGCCTACCCAGGTAATTTTTCAGTCCTACAAAATCAGCCAGGCGGAAGTCAGGGACAGAGACTTGATTGCAATTATTAGGGTAATTCCATGATATATTAAAACTGAGTGATTTGTGATCACTTTCCCCAAGCTCATCATTAACCTCAAGATTATTAATTAGCGATTCCCTGCTGGCAAGAACCAAGTCTAGCAGGTTATTTTCTCTAGTTGGTTCTGTCACAAACTGTTTCAAAAACAATCCTGAATCGTATCAAGAAAGTCACTTGACTCTAAATTTCCTGTCAAATTGCTCCAGTCAATTTGTCTAAAGTTGAAATCTCCCATTAGCACAACATTTTCATATGTAGATGCCTTACGAATTTCATCCCATAGAAGTTTACTGCACTCCTATCAAGATTTGGGGGCCTGTAAATCACACCCAAGATAAGTTTTACACGGCCCTCAAGAAGCTGTAACCAAACAGATTCAGTGGCCGACGCTTCTAATTTTATATCTTGTCTAACACAACAATTTAAATTGTCTCTGACATACATCGCTACTCCACCACCCTTCCTGTTGACCCTATCAGTGTGGAATAATTTATAGCCTTGTATGTGACATTCAGAAGGCAACTCTCTATCTTTCAGATTGAGCCAGGTCTCTGTTATAGCAATAATATCTATGTTTCCTGCACTTGCAATTAATCTTAACTCATCTATCTTATTTCTTACACTCCTGCTATTAGTATAGTAAACCTTAAGGGAGCTAGTCTCTTGTTTCCCTCTGCTGTCTCCCTTTGTTTGCTGACCTGATCCATTGTATTTATTTGTAACTTTATGATGAATTTCTTTTATACACTTAATGTTTTCAGCCCTAGTGTTCCTAACTGACTGTTTCCACACACACCCATACCTCTATCTTCTATCAGTTTAAAATCCTAGGCATGTCAGCAATGGCCCCTCGATCGAGTTGGCAAGTGCTTCCACCCCTGTACCAGAGAGATGTACCCCATCCCTTGCATACATATCATGTTTGCCATAAAGTTGTCCCAGTTGTCAATGAATGGGATTGCAAGTTCCTTGCAGTATCTGTCTAGCCAGCAATTTGCACCAATTGCCCTAGACAACCATTCATTTCCCACTCCCTTCTAGGCAAGATGCTACATATGATTGGGACCCCTCCCTTGGACTTAATTAGCTCTATAGCTGACCTGTACTTATCTAGCAGCTCTTCTCTCCTACCCTTCCCAATATCATTTCCACCAGCACTGAGACAGATAATGGGCTTGTTCCCATTACCTGACATGATATTATCCAACCTGTTGACTATGTCTCCAACACCAGCTCCAGGGAAGCACACCCTCTCTCTCACCTTTTTATTCCTATTACAGAAAACACGGTCCATATATCTTACCTGTGAGTCACCTACCACAAGAATTCGCTTACCTCTATTAGCAGGGAAAGTAGTACCTTTACCTTCACTTGGGGAAGTAGTACCCTTACCTTCACTTGGGGAAGTAGTACCTTTACCTTCACTGGCCACTGGAGTACACTCATCCTGAAGAACAGAGAAGCGATTTCCTGCCATTACTGGGAACCACTCGCCACTTGTAGCAGGTGCTGGACTGCACCTCACTCCTGGTAGCCTTTTCTTCCTCCCCCTTCACCCTCCTCGCAGGGAGTGGCAGACTGCACCTCACTACTGGTATCCCTATTCCCCTCCAGAACTGCAGCCACCTCACCCTCTCTTCCAAAACCCTTGAGGTGAACCTTCAGCCTCCTAATTTCCTCCTGGAGAAGCAGGACCTCCTCCTTCAGCACTCCAACCTCACGTTTTAAAACACTGCTGCAGCTAGCCATGATTAACCCCCACACTAATTCCCAAAGCACTCAGGGACTGCGACCACTCGTGACCACTGACCACTGACCACTCGACCACTGTTAAAACTGTTAAAAACAACTAAATACTTCGAGAAAATATAGACTAGCTAGCTAGGAGAGTAGTCAAGTGTTGTAAGATGACCACCACCATGAAGATCTGTGTAGTCTGTAGAAAGGGTAAGGGACGAAAACAGGCCTGGATTGCTTGCAATCTCTGTGGTCAATGGTCCCATGGTATATGCAGGGATTTTCAACCAGTGACCACACTTAAACTCCGGAGATGTTTTGGGTCTGCCCAAACGAGATACACCTGTATGAGGAAATTGCATCTATATTAAATGACAAGAACACCAATAAAGATCCTTCTTAAAAGACATGTCAACATGGTATGACAGCTGGGAAAATAAAATGGGTGGTTTGGAAGGGGCTGTCTTGAACGACAGCGATCCTGAGGGTGCTAGTGTTGTCCTGGAGGATAGTTCTCCTGAGGGTGCTTGTGTTGTATTGGAGGACAATGCTCCTGAGGGAGCTAGTGTTGTCCTGGAGGATAGTTCTCCTGAGGGTGCTAGTGTTGTATTGGAGGACAATGCTCCTGAGGGAGCTAGTGTTGTCCTGGAGGATAGTTCTCCTGAGGGTGCTAGCGTTGTATTGGAGGACAATGCTCCTGAGGGAGCTAGTGCTGTCCTGGAGGATAGTTCTCCTGAGGGTGCTAGTGTTGTCCTGGAGGATAGTTCTCCCGAGGGTGCTAGTGTTGTCCTGGAGGATAGTTCTCCTGAGGGTGCTAGTGTTGTATTGGAAATGACAGGAAATGACAGAAATCGTACACCAACTACAATCATTTCTGGAGTGGAACCACAGTCAATGGCCTCCACTCCAGAAAAACAGATATTAGTGTCAGGAAAAAAAGACCCCTCCCATACCACCAATCCGACGACATTCATCTTTGCAAATACAGTGGTACCCCGGTTTACGATATTTTTTCATTCCAGAATGCTGTTCAAGTGCCATTACCAAACGAATTTATCTCCTTAAGAAAAGTTGTAAAATAGACTAGTCCTTTTAGACCCCCAAAATTACACTTACAAAAGCATTTAAAAAAATAAACTTACATAAAAGGGTGAGTTTGGGGACCATCGTAAACCGGGGTACCACTGTACTATACAAGGTCTAAAGTCAACTACGAACAACAAAATACCTTACATCCGTGGACTGCTTACAGAGTCAAATGCAATGTTTATGGCTTTCACAGAGACCCACAAAGGATCACTTGGACAATGAAATATGGATCCTGGCCTACAACCTATACAGGTGTGACAGAGTGAACAAGCAAAAGAGGGGGATATGGCCTGTATATCACAGTCACTTATATGCTTAGAACTACTAAATGCCTCAAATGATGTCTACCTGGAGTCTACCTGGAGAATTCCAGGGGTCACGCCCCGGCCCGGTCTGTGACCAGGCCTCTTGTTGGACCAGAGCCTGATCAACCAGGCTGTTACTGCTGGCCGCACGCAGTCCAACGTACGAACCACAGCCCGGCTGATCAGGTACCGACTTGAGGTGCCTGTCCAGTGCCTGCTTGAAGACAGCCAGGGGCTTGTTGGTAATCCCCCTGATGTATGCTGGGAGGTAGTTGAAGTTTTAGCAGTAAAGATCGAGAATCAAAACCTGGTCATCGTGGTTGTATACAAGCCTCCAGATGCAACGTCCCAACAATTCCAGGAACAGCTGAAAATTGACCACTGTCTGGAAAACCTTCCAGCTCCTGCCCCCAACATCTTGCTCCTGGGGGACTTCAACCTAAGGCACCTAAAATGGAGGAATATTGCAAATAATGTGGTAGCAGAGATAACACCAGGAGGCAGCTCAGATGAAAACTCACACACACACGAGCTTTTAAAATCTCTGCACCAAATTCACCTTAAACCAGCAAATAATAGAGCCTACAAGATAGGAGAATACGCTGAACCTCATCTTCACTAACAATGATGATCTGATACGAAATGTCATCATATCAAAAACGATATACTCAGATCACAACATAATAGAGGTCCAGACATGTATGAGGGGGCCCCAGATCGACAAAATGTGATCAGTCGCTAGGGAGCCTTCTCCAATTTCAACTTTAATAACAAAAACATAAGATGGGACCAAGTAAACCAAGTCCTAAATGATATAAACTGGGAAGATAGCCTAAGCATCTTGGATCCTAACCTATGTCTAGAACAAATTAACTCTGTGGTACTTGAGGTTTGCTCAAAGCAAATTCCCTTAAGGATAAGGAGGAGAAGATGTAAATTAGAAAGAGGAGCTCCTATACAGGCGAAGGCAAAGAATAACAGAGCGGCTACAAGAGGTCAATATATTATATCTGAAATACGTAGGAGGAACTGGTCAGAGAAATAGCAAACATTGAATTAAAACTAAAGGAATCTTACAGGAATCAAGAAAGCGGAAGAACTAAAAGCCATAAATGAAATTGAAAGAAACCCAAAGTATTTATTTTCTTATGCCAAAACAAAGTCGAGAACAACATCCAGTATTGGGTCATACAAAACGAGATGGGTCCTACACAGATGACAGCAAGGAAATGAGTGAGTTACTAAAGTCCCAGTATGACTGAGTTTTTAGCGAGCCACTAACCAGACTGAAAGTTGAAGACCTAAATGAATTTTTTATGAGAGTGCCACAGAACCTGGTAGACGCAAGCCTATCTGACATTACCCTGACGCCACATGACTTCGAAAAGGCAATAAATGACATGCCCATGCACTCTGCACCAGGCCCTGACTCATGGAACTCGGTGTTCATCGAGAACTGCAAAGCCCCTATCACATGCTTTTAACATCTTATGGAGAGGGAGCATGGACACTGGGGTATCCCTGCAGTTACTAAAAACAACAGACATAGCCCCACTCCACAAAGGTGGCAGTAAAGCAATAGCAAAGAACTACAGACCAATAGCACTAACGTACCGTATCATAAAAATATTTGAAAGGGTTCTAAGAAGCAAGATCACCACTCATCTAGACACCCATCAATTACACAACCCAGGGCAGCATGGGTATAGAGCATGTCGCTCCTGTCTGTCCCAACTACTGGACTACTAGGACAAGGTCCTGGATGCTCTAGTAGACAAACAGAATGCAGATGTTATATACACAGACTTTGCAAAAGCCTTTGACAAGTGTGACCAGGAATAACTGGAAAATTTGGTAGCTGGTTCTATAATTTCCTAACAAATAGAACATAAGGAGTAGTAGTAAACAGACTAAAGTCTGAGGCGGCTATGGTGAAAAGCTCTGTTCCACAAGGCACAGTACTTGCTCCCATCTTGTTCCTCATTCTCATATCTGACATAGACAGGGATATTAGCCACTGCGCCGTGTCTTCTTTTGCAGATGACACCCAAGTTTTGCATGACAGTGTCCTCCATTGAAGACACCGCAAGACTCCAAGCAGACATCAACCAAATCTTTAAATGGGCTGAAGAAAACAATATGATATTCAAGGATGAGAAATTTCAATTACTCCGATATGGAAAACATGAGGAAATTAAAACTACATCAGAGTATAAAACAAATTCCAACAACACAATAGAGCGAAAAACTAACGTAAATGACCTGGGAGTGATCATGTCGGAAGATCTCACCTTCAAAGACCATAACATTGTATCAATCACATCTGCTAGAAAAATGACAGGATGGATAATGAGAAAATTCAAAACTAGGGATGCCAAGCCCATGATGACACTTCAGGTCACTTGTTCTATCTAGGTTGGAATATTACTGCACACTAACAGCACCTTTCAAGGCAGGTGAAATTGCTGACCTAGAAAATGTACAGAGAACCTTCATGACACACATAACTGCGATAAAACACCTCAATTACTGGGAACACTTGAAGTTCCTAAACCTGTACTCCCTAGAACACAGGCAGGAGAGATACATGATCATATACACTTTGAAAATCCTAGAGGGATTAGTACCAAACTTGCACACAAAAATCACTCCCTATGAAAGCAATAGACTTGGCAGACGATGCAACATCCCCCCAATGAAAATCAGGGGTTTACCTGGAGAGAATTCCAGGGGTCAACGCCTCTGCGGCCCGGTCTGTGACCAGGCCTCATGTTGGACCAGAGCCTGATCAACCAGGCTGTTATTGCTGGTCGCACGCAGTCCAACGTACGAACCACAGCCTGGCTGGTCAGGTACCAACTTTAGGTGCCTGTCCAGTGCCTGCTTGAAGACAGCCAGGGGTTTGTTGGTAATCCCCCTGATGTATGCTAGGAGGCAGTTGAACAATCTTGGGCCCCTGACACTTATTGTGTTGTCCCTCAACGTGTTAGTGGCACCCTGCTTTTCATTGGGGGATGTTACATCGCCTGCCGAGTCTTTGCTTTCGTAGGGGGTGATTCTCGTGTGCAAGTTTGTACTACGTAATCCTCGAGAATTTTCCACGTGTATATATAATGTATCTCTCCGCCTCGTTCTAGAGAGTACAGGTTTAGGAACTTCAAGTCTTCCCAGTAATTGAGGTGGCACTAGCATGATAAGAGACAACACAATAAGTGTCAGGGGCCCAAGACTGTTCAACTGCCTCCCAGCATACATAAGGGGGAGTACCAATAGACCACAGGCTGTCTTCAATCAGGCACTGGACAAGCACTTGGTCAGTACCTGACCAGCTGGGCTGTGGTTCATACGTCGGTTTGCATGTGGCCAACAGTAACAGCCTGGTTGATCAGGCCCTGATCCACCATGAGGCCTGGTCATAGACCGGGCTGCAGGGGCATTGACCCCCAGAACCCTCTCCAGGTAACGACTCTGACTTACGACAGGCTCTCTGACCAGTATGCATAACTAAATACTGTAATGTATGTTAATAATAATAATATAATTAGAGCTGATTTCCTGTATTCTGTTCAGGTAATACAGTACACTACTGTATAAACATTTAAAAATATACCAGAAATGTTATAAATGGTGCAAAGGTGACATTAAAACAATATCAAAGATGGTTGACACAAACCCATTACCATTATAGAATTCTCCTTAATTAGTGACGAATTAGTTTACCAACATGGTCTTAGGAACGGAACTCCATCGTTAAGTGAGGAGAGGCTGTACAAGATGGTGGGCTGCCAACAGCAACAGCCTAGTTGAACAAGTCATTAACAGAAAAGCCTGGCCCCAGGCTGGACTGCAAGAGTAGGAAAACTCAAAACATGTCAGGTATGTCAAAAATACTCTGTATTATTCTCTAATCTATCTTACCTCACCAAGAGTATTTGTGTTTAGGGATCTATTAAGTACATTTATTTAGGCACAGGTACACGAGTACAATTATCATAGTCAGGGGTCATTACCACAGGCCTAAGTGATCATTTCATTATTTACTGTATCAGGAAAATCACTAGGGAACGGATAGGCCTACACAAGACAATAAAAGTTAGGTCAACTAGAAACTACAGTAAAGAAACACTGGTAAATAAGCTACACAATTGTGACTGGTCAGTGATAACAAGTTGCACGGACGTAAATGATGCCTGGGAAAAATTCAAAACAATGTTCATTGCCATCCTTGATAATATTGCACCAGTTAAAGAGGTTAGGATTAAACGAAGAACTGAACCCTGGATGACTACTGAGATATTAGATATGAAATTCATAGACCAGTTGATAAAAAGATTTAAGCCAAACAGACAGGATATTGCAGCGCTAAATGAATTCCAAAGTGTGAGGAACAGAGTGCAGAGGCTTATAAAAGGCGCAAAGGCGAGGCACTATTGCTCAAAAATCGAAGAGTACAAGAATAACCCTAGAAAGCTCTGGCAACAACTAAAACAGTTGGGGTATAGCCATAAACCCGTAGATAGATCTAACATAGTACTAAATGTCGATAATGAGGTATGCCACGAAACAACTAAAGTGGCAAATTGTTTTAATTCATACTACACAACTGTGGCATCAACACTAGTAAGTAAGCTACCAGCTGCATCAAATACCTTTAACACAGACTCTGATAAGTTTAAAACATACTATACCAATAAAGGAGTAACTCCAAACAGTTGTCGACTAGTAAGTGTATCTCATGACTTCGTCCAAAAAGAACTAAGCAGGTTAAACCCAACTAAGAGCACCAGCCCAGATAACATCCCGTCTAAGTTCCTAAAAGATGGTGCCTCTGAACTGGCAATCCCCATTGCTCACATAATAAATTTGTCCATTGCCACTAATACAGTACCAGAGGGGTTCAAGGAGGCCAGAGTTACTCCTATCTTCAAGAAAAATAGTAGGTCTGATGTCAACAACTATAGGCCTGTTAGTATACTCAGTGTAATATCCAAAATTCTAGAGAGGGCGGGTACTGTCAAGTAGTTAAGTATCTTAATGACAACAACATTCTTCATAGTTACCAATCAGGCTTTAGGAGATCTTACTCAACCGACACCTCCTAATTAATCTGATGGATTACATGAGAACTGAAATGTCTATAGGGAACCTCATAGGAATGGTAACTTTAGACTTACAAAAGGCCTTCGATACTGTCAACCACAATATATTATGTAAGAAACTTCAAGCTATCGGCATAGGTTCCACAGACTGGTTTAAGTCCTATCTTAGTAACAGGAAACAAATTGTTAAAATCAACAAAACGGAATCAGAACCACTGCCGATAGCATGTGGAGTTCCCCAAGGAGTATTCTGGGTCCCTTATGTGTTATGTAAATGATATGCCCATCAGTGTCAAGTGCAAACTCTACTGTATGCAGATGACAGTGCTCTGTTAGTGTCAGGTAAAGACTCACAAGATATAGCTAATGTATTAACACTGGAACTAGAGTCCTGCAGCAAATGGTTAGACAACAAACTATTGTTACATCTCGGGAAAACAGAAGCCATACTCTTTGGCACGAAATATAAACTGAGAAGGGTAAATAATTTTAATGTACGGTGTAATGGGGAACCCATCACTCAGTTTCTCAGTAAAATATCTGGGAATCCCTTTGACCCATGCATGTCAGGAGAATTGATAGGGAACAGTGTAGTAAAGAAAGCGAATGCCAGACTGAAGTTCCTCTACAGACAAGCAGTGTCTACCTACCGAGGCTCGCAGGACCCTATGTCTAGCCCTTATACAATGTCATATGGACTACGCTTGCTCTTCATGGTACAGTGGACCTCGGTTAACGAATACCCCGGAAATCGTGCACTATGTAAGTATAATTTTGTAAGTTCTTGTGGAAGTGTATTTTTGGGGGTCTGAAATAGACTAACCTACGTGAAATTTTTCCTTAAGGGAGTAAATTGTTCGGTAATGGCACTTGAGCAGACTTCAGGAGTGAAGTTTTACGAAACTCGGGGTCCACTGTACCTGCCTTGACAAAAACAAAACAAAGATAAACTGCAAATCACCCAGAACAAAATGGTAAGATTCATCTTGGACCTGGGCCCAAGAGAACATGTAGGCCAGGATGAATTACAACAATTGGATATGCTGAAGACTGAAGACAGAGTAAAACAACTTAATAATAATAATATCTTTATTTACTACAAGTACATGTACATGGTATACAGGCCTAGCTGACATCAGTGACATACTACTATATAGAAAGTCCCTTGTTATGCTGAGCATTTCGGGCAGATTAGGTCAGTGTCCTAGGATGCGACTCACACCAGTCGACTAACACCCAGGTACCCATTTTACTGATGGGTGAACATAGACAACAGGTGTAAAGAAACACGCCCAATGTTTCTGCCCTGGCTGGGAATCGAACCCAGGCCCTCGCCGTGTGAAGCGAGAGCTTTAGCCACCAGACCACCCCAAGTTAAATCAAGTTTATAAAATTGCTCACAAACAGTGTCCAGAATATCTTGCTGCCAATTTTGTCAAGGCTGGGAACCAAAGCAGTCATAGTACTAAGGGGAGAGAGCACAACTTTGTAGTACCCACAGTCAGTGGCCAGGCTTCAAACACCTTTTATTGTACAGCAATAAAGGACTGGAACAGACTGCCTGCACATGTCAAAGCCAGTCATAGCATGAGCCAGTTCAAGAAGAGAGCCAAAAGGTACCTAATGAATGTAGCGACAGAAAGGGAGGAGAATGATTTTTTATTTTTCTAACACACATGTAAATATAAATACAGTGGACCCTCGGTTAACGAAAAAAATTCATTGCAGAAGCCAGCTCAAGTGCCATTACCGAACGAATTTACGTCCTTAAGAAATAATGTCATGTAGGTTAGTCTATTTCAGACCCCCAAAACTACACTTCCACAAGAACTTACAAAATTATACTTACATAATTGCACGATTTCCGGGGTATTCGTTAACCGAGGGTCCACTGTAACTCTTTTTACCTTATTCCTAGTATACATATATCCTTTATAATATAATAACATATATCTCCTACAATGTATAATATTAAGGTACAAAAAAGGACCCAATAGAAATAAGTCACTGTCTGACTTTTTGGGTTATTCTAGGTTCTCTACACATATGCTGCTATGCAAAAAGATCACAGTAAATAGGTGATATCAAAATATGCAAGAAAACCACTATGAAAAATAGAAATTCAGCGGTGATACTCACATTATAAAGGGAACTATAGTTCCTTGATAATGTGAGTAGTCACGAAAGCGCTTGGAATTCTTCTATTTTTTCATAGTGGTTTTCTTGCATATGCTGCTATGTAAATGTATTTGTGTATACCTGAATAAACTTACTTACCTAAGATAATCCAAAAAAGTTAAGACAAATTGACTTATTTCCATTGGGGTCCTTGACTTAAATCATCTAAAACCCATTGTCACCCATGAGAAATCAGCTGTTTATGATAATCACCCAAGCAGGTTCCAGAAAACACAAATTTCCACTATTCAGGTCTCAATTTACTCAACATGCAATTCATTTACATTTACTATTGTGCATTTTATATATACAGGACTCTTAGAACGAGCTTCAACTCTGTGCTCTGACTCTTCCTGGAGAGCTGCAGCACAACACAGACAATACAGAAAATAAGTGTCTCTTTGATGTACCATGTGTTCTGCTTAACCTATAAAGAAACTCCATGTAAATAAAGGATCCTAAAATTTGGCACTCCCTTCCAGAAGATGCAACAAGATCCATTTCAGCCACCTGCTTCAAAATTGATCAAAAAATACCTCCTAAGTCTGACTTAAACCCTACTTAGATAAATAAAGTTAATGCCTGAGGTATCAGTAGCGACCCTGTAGATCCCAATCATAGCATTCATATTGATGTGCTATTGACAATCTGTTGCAACATATCTATTAACCAAAAATATGTTCTTTCTCAGCATTTGCCAATGCAAATTACCCCTGTGGTTTAGCGCTTCTATTTGATTATAATAATAATAATAATAATAATAATGCCAATGCAAATATTACACTGTACCAAATTGTTCCAGTACATTGTTAGGTTTTTTGCAAACTATTGTGTTCTAGTAAACTAAACTAATTGTACATCTGTCCAGTAATTATAACTTAATTTTAAGGAAGTAAGCCTCTATATTGAGGGCAAAATACGAGTCGATACTCTTCCATCGGCATTACTATTGTCTAGCAGTGGTATATGTGAGAATGGAAACTTGTTTATTTATTTATTTAAAAAATATTACAGTAGATATGTAACTAGCTATTTGATGTAGGGGAAACATATCCTTGCTGTGTAGTATATTTTTTTTATTATTTATTAACACATCGGCCGATTCCCCACCAAGGCAGGGTGGCCCAAAAAAGAAAAACTTTCATCATTCACTCCATCACTGTCTTGCCAGAGGGGTGCTTTACACTACAGTTATAAAACTGCAACATTAACACCCCTCCTTCAGAGTGCAGACACTGTACTTCCCATCTCCAGGACTCAAGTCCGGCCTGCCGGTTTCCCTGAATCCCTTCATAAATGTTACTTTGCTCACACTCCAACAGCACGTCAAGTATTAAAAACCATTTGTCTCCATTCACTCCTATCAAATACGCTCACACATGCTTGCTGGAAGTCCAAGCCCCTCGCACACAAAACTTCCTTTACCCCCTCCCTCCAACCTTTCCTAGGCCGACCCCTACCCCGCCTTCCCTCCACTACAGATTTATACACTCTCGAAGTCATTCTGTCTCGTTCCATTCTCTCTACATGTCCGAACCACCTCAACAACCCCTCCTCAGCTCTCTGGATAATAGTTTTGTAATCCCGCACCTCCTCCTAATTTCCAAACTCCAATTCTCTGCATTATATTCACACCACACATTACCTCAGACATGACATCTCCACTGCCTCCAGCCTTCTCCTCATTGCAACTTTCATCACCCATGTAGTATATGTACACAGAAAAACTTTGTATATACACTTGTAGCCAAAAGAAACTTCATTAGGCTAACAAGACATTGGAGTTGTCATTTACGTCCTACTGAAGCGGCGTGTTAGAATTACAGGTAGACAATGGTGCATCATTCCTTGTGTCATTATAATCATGCCCAAACTCCAGTTTCCTGGATTTCATTGTGCAAGCCAGAATACGTTTGATGATGTAAGCAATGGTGAGTGGTATCGGTGTCATGGTTGCAACAGCAACAGGGATCACTACGGTAATATCCCCCAGAGGAGCATAGTCCTTCAAAGCTACCTGATGTGAGAAAAACAAAGAACTAGAAAATGCCATTTCTCTCAACATATCAATTGTACGTAATAGGGATAATAAAAGGAGGGAGGAGGTAAAAGAGGTTTTGTGTGCAAGGGGCTTGGACATGCAGCAGGCATGTGTAAGAGTGTTAGATAGGAGTGAATGAATGGAAACAGATGGTTTTTGGGACCTGATAAGCTGTTGGAGTGTAAGCAGGGTAATATTTTGTGAAGGGATTCAGGGAAAACAGTAAGCCAGACTTGAGTCCTGGAGGTGGGAAGTACAATGCCTGCACTTTAAAGGAGAGGTTTGGGATATTAACTGTTTGGAGGACATCTAAACTATTGTATCTGAGTGCCTTTTACATCATTCACACATAATCAGTGATTATGTGTGAATATATTTGCTGACCCTTTTAAAAAGGGGCAGCAAATATAGTACAGTACTACAAAAATGTTCAATGGCTCCAACTGAGAATGTGTTTGTTATATATCATGTAATGTTACCTGGGGTATACCTGGGGAAGGTTCCGGAGGTCAACACCTCGCGGCCTGGTCTGTGACCAGGCCTCATGGTGGATCAGGGCCTGATCAACCAGTCTGTTACTGTGGCCGCAAGCAACAGGAATACAATGCAGATAACACTAAAATAATGAAATGCACACAAGTATATAGTAATATTTAAACAAACTTGTGTGAGTTTGTTCATTTTTATGTTTGTATGCATGTGTATGTGTGTGTCGGGGGAGTTAATCTTAA
Organism: Cherax destructor; assembly: GCA_009830355.1. Classification (NCBI taxonomy): domain Eukaryota; kingdom Metazoa; phylum Arthropoda; class Malacostraca; order Decapoda; family Parastacidae; genus Cherax; species Cherax destructor. Next base: position 3 of record WNWK01007419.1, on the reverse strand, counting down.
ATA